>SKCR01027149.1:0-43735 GCA_019454045.1 Zanthoxylum bungeanum | reverse complement strand
TAAAAGGTAGTGTCTCCAAAATGAGACTCATCATAGGGACTTATGTGTAAAAATACAGTGCCTACACATGTATCTTTTCGTTAAACCGTTAAACGATTCGAATTAACTCATTTAATCCGATAAAGTATTATGAATAATCTGTATTATTCATAAACGAGTACACTTAATATTGTGAGACTCTTTAAGTTTTGATTTATCCGTCACTGAATCAAATTTCGTGTCCATAATTCACCCACTCGTAAATTATGACGACTACGGATAATCTCACTAAACTATGCAAGTCGAGGTAATTGCATACGTATAATCCATCTGTCATAGACTATCCATATTATAACTGTGATATAGATAGGAACGTCAAATCCCTAAGGTATAATATATTCGACTCACAAATTTATGATCTCTAAATAACACTCGGAACTCGCTTCCAAAGTATACCACATCCATGGATTTACTAGATCACAAACACGTACATGATATTTATGTCTTGTACACAGGATTGACGTATTCTATATGATACTCACATGATATCATTAGTATGAGTCCATACCAACTAGCAAACGGATGTCTGATCTAAATAGATCGATGATGTGACTATCATCAAATGGTGGAGGATGTCTCATATATCGACAGTGGTATCTCAAGTCGAAGGACCATTATGCTCCTCGACTCGAGAATATTCTATTGACGTTGATGTACCATCTATTAGGAAATCTTCGGTAAGTCATTCAGTGTTTATCAAATAAACACATACATGTATATACGAGTCTCCCGAGACTCATGGTTCATTGGGATAAACCATCGGGCCAAGTCCCGATATACGACATGTACTGATCTCAGCAGATTTTACTAACCAACACGTGTTAGTAAATCTTGATCAGGAACTTTATTTGAGAATATACAACTTATAATGATAATTCCTAATGTCAATTACAAACTATGTTGTAACTGCGCATGATGAACACCAAAAAGTGCCCATTTATTAAAAGAAAAATTTATCATTTTACACTTGTAGTTTCATTAATCTCCTTAATTTAGCACATTTATTAAATAGTAATTATATTTATGTTTATTGTGATTTTTATCTTTTTATGTAGGTGAAATAATACTTTGGATGCATATATAGAAATAATGGACTTGACATTTGGATTTTGGAGACCAAAAACTTGAAAGGGCATTCTAATAGTATACAAATTCAGAAATTCCAACCCTACGTAATTTGGCCATAACTTTTTATTCCGATATCGGATTGAGGTGATTTTAGTCCAGATGAAAGAAGACTCAAAGATCTACAACGTTATTATTGACAAGATTGTCTAATTTGGAGGTTTTCAAGACAGAAATTGATAAAAAAAAAATTTCCAAAGTATATTATATATAATTATTAAAGCAAATAAAACAAGAAGAAAAAAAAAATTGTAAAAGGCCAATGACAAATTACATTGCAAATTGTCAAAACCACCATTTTTGACAATTTGCAATGCTAATTGTCAAGGAAAGAGGGTGATGAGCCCTCTATAAATAGATGTGCTCAACACCTTATTTCATCAGTCGGGATTCCATAGTTTTTTTTCTGAAAATTTGTGGATTTCCAGCTCTTGTTTGTTTTATTTTTCAAAAGTTTTCTTGTAATTTTTTTTTCTTTTAGTAATAAAATTATATGTGTTTTTATTCAAATTATTAGTAGCTAATTTCTTTTTGCTGGGTAAAGGGTGAAGCTTTGAAAATGAAAATATAGATTAATCTCACTTATATCGTAATATATAAATTGTAATCTAATGATAAATACTTAATTTAAATATGGATTAATTATTGACAAACTTTGTCACCGCCTACATGGCTGATTTTATTTATTTGGCATAATTGAGTACCTAACTGGACTTGTTATAGACAAAAGGTATCACCGCCTTTATTGCTGATTTTATATGTTTTGGCATAATTAATTCATGAAATAAATTAATTGGGTAATAATGACAATTTATATATTATAAAAAGTGAGAATTCTATATTTGAAATATTAAAAGTGAATCCTCTAACCCCCGATATTTTATTTTATTGTTGCAGTCCAATTTAAAATTCTACAATCACTTCAAACAATTCAGCCTTTTTTTTTTTATTTTTCACTCGAATTATTATTTTATTTTACTAAATCTATTCTCTGTGGATCAACCCCGGACTTACCAGGTTATTTTATTACTTCGACACCCTTATACTTGGGGAGTAAAGAACCATTTTTAAGCGTGTCAGCGCACTGCGTTGTAAATCCTGGGGTCTTTGTCTAATATATACATATCACTAAATCAGATTTAGTTTCAGTCTAATTGTTATTAGATCGAATATATATATAAAAACATGAGGTGTTATCATATATAAGTAATATTATGGAAAAATATATTGTTCGAATTCATGAATCGGACATAAATACGATCTGAATTGGCGCTCCGAGCATCAATCATAACAAAAAAGTACATTGTACTCTTTTTCCTTCTACCAGGTTTTATCCTATTGGATTTACTGGCAAGGTTTTAACGAAATAATGTTATACATATTCAAAGGTCAAACACATTGTGTGAAATTAAACTTATAAGGCCTAAGTGGGAGTATTGTAAATTTGAGTGATCCATTTACTTTAATAGTCTTTATATTCTATCTTGATTCTTTATATTTGTAACTTATCCCATATTACTTAGGGATAATAATCTCACCTTAATCTCTCCATATAAATAGAGAGCAAATATTGTAAACTTATTCAATTGAGAATTAATAAGAAAAACATGTAGTTTTCCAATGTATATTCTCTTCTTATATTTCTCTCTTGTTTTACAATAATTATTTATATTTTACTACTAAATTTATAGTAAAATAATAATTAGGTACTGTGAATTTTAAAATATTATACTTAACCACTAAATATATACAAAATCTAACTAACATTTTACTATTTTCCTTTAGTTGATCATTATATGAAACAGTTAACTAATGGTCAACTAAGATTTTGACGGAACAAATAATAAAATTATTTTTTACATAATTTTAATATTAAAATGTATAGTAAGGTTTTGATGATTGATCCTTCAACTTATTAAATAAAGGATCATACTAAACGATATACAAATATCGAATTTAATGCAGTATTGTTTATTTTTTGACATATTAAAATTTGTAATTTTTATGTATTTTAATGTGGTCGTTAACTTAATAAGTTAAAAAACCTCTCATTACAACACACACACACACACACATATACAAAATCTTAACCATCTATTACTATAATTGCTCATATGATAGAAAATATAAAAAATTAGGGAAAAATAACGAAATCCTCTAATATTAGGTGAAATTGAGCGAAACTACATGATGTTTCAAAATTAAGCGAAACCTCCATACTTGGAGTTTTGTCATAAATATTTTGGTTGTTATTGTAAAATATTGTAACATCCTCCTACAGGAGATGCTACCGGCAGGGAATAAACTGATCTATCCCCATGAGCTTCTGACTTTCTGATTGTGATTCATACTTCAACTCTATCTCAAATGTAAACTCATACATGGGACCATTTCCCAAATCAACAACATACAATGTACTTTAATACTTATAATTGTATACTCAAATACACTTCTCTTTACAACTCTGTAATGGACACTTTTAACTTATTACAACGACTTATACAATACTAGTGTATGCATGCAACTTTATTTTGACTCTATTTGGACTATAAATCTGTATTCGATATGTTGGACCCAAACATCCTAGTGACTGCCATCTGTATCCATCATATAGGGCTCGTCTTTCGGGTAACCTGCAAAATAGAAATCTGGGAGTGGGGGGTTAGATCATTTGCACGACCTAATGAGTGGAAAATTTTAAAATTGAAAACTGAAATACTTTATGATAAATTCATGAACTAAAAATCGAAATCCTCTTGAGAAAATAATATTTTCTGAAACCTATTTCTTATCTGGAAACACAACTCTTTTTTCAAAACTATTCTGGGAATCTTTTTTGTCTGTAAGACTCTAAGTCCTTATGTAAAACTAAGTTCTTTCTAAAACTCTTTTCGTAAAACTGCTCTTTCTAAATCTCTTTCATAAAACATCATTTCTGAAAATCATATCTCTGAAAACCTTATCTCTGAAAATCTGTCTCTGAAAAACCTGACGTATGAGGGCGTTATGTTTCGCCGTCCCCATACGCCTAAACCAATGGTCTTGGGGCGTTACGTCTCGCTGTCCCCCAAGCGACTGAACTAGAGCCATATGTGTATATCAATGCTATAATCTCGACCCTGAATCTAGGCTCTAGGGGAGTTATGTCTCGTCGTCCCCCTAGCCCTGAAATCTAGGATATATGGGCGTTACATATCGTCGTCCCCATAGTTATGCCTACATGTGCACATGTTCTGAATACATCAATTCCAGTAACCGTCAATTCCAATATCTGTACCAAGTAACATATGAGGTGGTTTTTTCTCCCATGCCTCCAAAAATCATCAAAATCATGCTTTAAAAATCATCAATTTCTAAAATATTTCTCAAAACATTCTCATTCAAAAACATAATTAAAAGTAAACTTGGCTAACGCCCTAAGTGCTAAAAAATAAGTCTTAATTAAAAATAAATCAGTAATTGTCAATTTGAGAAAAGGGTCCACTCACTGATTTTAGGATCTGGCTGGTACTACTTCGCTTCATCGAAGAATATTGCAGTTCCTACGATGATCTTTAATCGAGAAACTCAATTAGAATATAAGGTGTGAAACATGCTTGAGAATTAGACTAAGTTTCTCAATTCAACTAATCTATAAACACCACATTTTTTATATTATATATTACGCCATCTATAACATAATAGTCATCGGGATTACCAGGAGATTACAAATATGAGATAGGGATGATGAAAAAATTGTATCGAACTCAACTATTTTTTGAATTGGGACCAAAAGCCTTCCCAATCCTGAATTAAATGGTTAGGACACCAAAATCACGATCGAGATTCATGATTTTTAAGATTAAAATTTATAATTTTTAAACATGACTGAAATTTCAATTTGTTTAAAAAAAAAATTCAAAATATCAGGGATTTTACTCATTTTCTCATTAAAAAAAAAAGAGGAGAAAAACCCATTCAAATGAAATCCAAATTCCATTTAGAAAGGGAATATATTTTATTTTATGATTAAAATAATAAAAGCCTACTTCAACATATTATCTTCAAGGGAGTACATTAAGGATGCGTTTGACACAATGTATTGTATTAAATTATATTGTATTATTTAATGCATGATGTAATGTATTAAGATACATTGCAATAATATTGTACTATAGTAATGTTGTACAGTGTTTGGTGTTACACTGAACTATATTAATTTTTGTTTGTGATTAAGATTGATTAATATTTTATATTTGAAAAAAAATATTATTATGATAACCTAAAAAAATAATATTGATAACATTTCTAAAAAAATAATAATTTTATATTAAAAAATTAATTTTAATATAAATAAAATAATAATATTGATAACGTTTCTCAAAAAAATAATAAATTTTAATAGAAATAAAATAATAATATTGATAACATTTATCAAAAAATAATAATTTTTTTGTATTATAATATTAATTTTTTATTTAACTAACTTTAGTATAAATAAAATAATAATAATGATAACATTTCTCAAAAAATAATAATTTTTTATTAAAAAATTAATTTAATAACATTTATAGAAAATAATAATTTTTTTATTTCTCAAAATTAATTTAATAAAAATAAAAATAATAATATTGATAACATTCCTCAAAATAGAGAAGAAAAATAATTTTTTTTTAATTTTTAGTGTAATGCGCCATAATCTCACACCCTTCACTCGTAAATATAATGTGAGCAATATTAAATAATATATTACGAGGTAGAGGAAATTATCACCGAACACTATATTATATATTAAATTAATATTATATAAGGTCCTAACACAATATAAAGCTACCCGGCCCAAAGGACAGTCCGGCCCAAAAGTATCTCACTCTAATTAAAAATTGGATAATCTTAAAGGCTCCGATTACCTACCCCTAAGGCCCTTACGTACACATTAATTCAGAACAAAACATTGTACACTCAAGACAAAATCACCCTCCCAAAATAAAAGTACAACCACCCAGCTGCACAAATGCCAGAAAAGGCCGAAACCACAGAGTAAAATCAGCCGCACCTGATTACAACCCGGATCTATCACAACTCTATTAACCCCATTAGATATTTTGAAAATGTCAGTCAAAAATCAATCAAAATTCTATATATATATCTTAAGAGCCTTAAACCCTAGCCGCTTCATTCTCTTATTCTTCTCAGCAAAATCCCCAGCTTAAGACGTATGTCCCTTAAACCCTAATGCTTATATATTTATTTGTTTTTATATATTTTACTTGTTTTACGACGCGTATTCTGTCGATCTCGCTTTCTATCTCTGATTTTGTTGTTTTTTTAATACTGGGTTTTGAGATTCATGTATATTTTTTATTTTAGTTCTTATTTCATTATATTTTTCTGGGTTTGTTTGTTTGTTTTGTATTTATATTTTTTTGGATCTGTATTTTAAATTATTTATTTGGTTATTATATAAAGGGATTGAAATATTGTTAGTTTGTTCTTAATATTGATGAATGGAACTGTGAGTTGAATCCAAACGAGTTTTAGTTTTTTCAATATTATTTCATTTGGGATTAATAAAGTGTTTTTTTTTTGGGCTGCTATATTGACAGTCGAAAATCATAATGGCATTTTTTGGCAAACTTGGGATGCTGGTCAGGCAGAATGGCAAGGCTCCGATGGCTTCTATGCTAAACTCAGTTCGATTCATGTCAGACTCACAAACTAAGCTTTTTATTGGAGGTATTCATATCCTTTTCCAAAGAATAAGCTGGATATGGATTCACTTTCTAACTTTGGTTTTTGTTATATTTTTTTGACTGACATCTTTGATTTTAGGGCTATCTTATGGAGTTGATGACCATTCTCTCAAGGAAGCATTTTCTAGCTTCGGCGAAGTTGTTGAAGGTATGCTCTATACATATGTATTGCAGTTATTAACATACTTTGTTTGATTTTCAATTCTCGGTTTTATTGTGGTTTGGTGTTGTTAAATTGAAGCTCTGCAATTTTATGTGTAATCTTCTCTGCCTTTCTGATGCTGTGTTGTCCAACTTAAATGTTCATATACCTTCTGTGTACTTTGGCATGTAAGTTAGACCAACTAAGTCTTATAAGGTCAAAACAGCTACGTATCCAAGCTTTGTTAATTTGGGAATTGTTTATTGACTATCTGTTTGCCCCTGGAATGACCATTTGCTTGAATGCCTGGTGATAATTATTGTTTTTAAGTTTTTTTTTTTATCTGTTCTGTGCATTCTGTGCTATATTGGGTAATGATGACTGTATTTCAAGTTTTTTATTTGCTTTCAATCATGTGTGGTCTTGCTTGTTGGGTTACATGTACATTCTCAGTTTTTGATTTGGTGCACAGCTAGGGTTATCACCGATCGAGACACTGGGAGATCAAGAGGGTTTGGGTTCGTTAGCTTCTCCGATAATCAATCTGCCAACTCGGCACAGTCTGCAATGGATGGCCAGGTCATATATTTGATGTTAATAAAATACTTGTTTAATATTTGGCTAAATTGAATCATATGTTGACTATTCTGCCTGCTATTTTCAGGACCTAAATGGGAGAAACGTTCGTGTCAGTTTTGCCACCGATAGACCCAGTGGTCCTCGATCTTATGGTGACAACAACCGTGGGGGCTATGGAGGAGGGGATGGTGGAAATTATGGTGGCAACCGAGGATATGGTGGGGGAAGCTACGGAGGAGGTGATGGTGGTTATTAAGCTGTTTTTGTTCTACTATGGGACCTGATCTTGTGGTTGTGGTTATTTTTAAGGATGGAAGTTTAGAACGAATGAATTTATTATATGGTTTTTAATCCTCAACCTTGCTCATTTTATTCTTATTATGCAGTTACTGAGGCCGGTAATATTTTAGACCATGCTATGCATCTATCATTTGTCGAAAATAGTACATATCATGGTTAAAACATGTTAATTGTCTGTTTACTGCACTCTGTGAATTCATGTTCTGGTTGGGGTATATTTTATTTTTAGCAGCTGCTAGAAACCTGCTTCTGCAGTCTTAACATGTTTGTAACCTCTTCAGGGCCTCGTTGGGTTCTTGAGGATGTTATACACAATATGACATCTTTTAAGAGCTTCCAGTGTTTCATTTTTGAAGTTCAACAAATATAAACGGTTCTGTTAATGAAATTTCTTTTCATTGATGATCTATTTAGATAGTCACAAGACCATCGTGATCTTTGAGTGATTCAAGCCGGTCTCAATAGAAGATGCTAGTCAGTTTCATATGCATGCGGTTTCAGAACAAGTATTCTATGGCTGTGCTTGCTAGGTTGCCAGATTAGATAAAATATTTTTTTTTCCGGTCCTGATTTTTTTATTATAAAAAATTATAAAAATAAAAAATTATTATATAAATATATATATTTTATAATTAAAAATATTTAATTATTTATTTTAAGGAGCGAGAGGAATCCCAAAGGAATCATTCATCGTACGGTAATATATGGACCTTGCAAAGGTCATTTATCTCGGTAATGTCTCTTGTCAAAAGAATTAAAACTTATTTTATCTTCAAGTGCCGTTTCAGCCTCGTTCTTCAAAAGCAAACATTAACACGATGCTTAACAAAATTTATGATCCAATTTAAGTTCAATCCAACAAAAAAAAAAAAAAAAATTTCCTCCAAAACCCATATTTTATTCCTCACTTTTCATCAACCAAACGACTCCTTAATAAAATTCTCAACGACATCAATATATGACCACCCTATAACTTGGCCTTCTTTGACGCACTCATATCACACAACAGAATCCTGTGCTGTGGCTTGGGACTATAATTGTAATTGTGAGTGAAAGCGAGTAGGATCGAAGACTATGCGTTGTTGTTTGGTTGAAAAAGATAATTGCTGGCGAACACAATAGCTGGGTTCGTGAAGAAGCAAAGCCAATAGACTATTGAGTTGCCACTGAATTTGTCCGATTTAGGGTAAAAACCACGAAATCGGATTTTGGAAGATTAAGGGTGCGTTTGGTAAAGAGTATTGCACTGAGAGTACAAGTTAGCTTATAAGTTATGGAATACATTTAGTAAACAGTATTGCACTGAGAGTATAAGTTAGCTTATAGATTATGGAACACACGCTATAGTATAAGCTAACATAAAAAATAAGCTCATATTGTGAGCGTTAACACTAACGTTAAATAAGCCGTTTGGTGGAGCATTAAAACACTAGTGCTAATGCTCCACTAACGCTCCACCAAACAGACTGTAAGAGAGGAAGACAATAATGGATAGGGGAAGAGTTACTAACAGGAGAAGGCGCCAATCAAGATTGTTCTAACAAGCTAATGAATGAGTAGGGGAAAAAATCACGAAAATTATTTTTTGATCCGTTTGGGATTATTTTTTTGTTTTTCATTTTGTTGGTGGTTTTTACATTCCCAAAAAGGGACAAGGCCCAACACGCCCCAGGAGGGCAGGCCCAAGGGCCCAAAAAATGAAGAAAAGCACAAAGAAGGATGTGGGCCCCAACATGCAGTGGAAAGTCCTCAGACTCTGAAATGACGATCCTGACCCGATTGTATTCGGAGTATGAATTCCTAATCCTTTAACCTGTTGTGGCACCCGAGCCAAGGAAGTGAGTTCACATGTGCTCGGTATAGCTGGCCCGACCCGAGGAACAGAGATGAGATCATGATAAAAAAGCTTACATGGTATGACATATGTCCTACCCGAAATGAGGAATGCAGCTGGACAACTGATGATGAATAGGCATAGAGGATAGGTTCATGTATGCCATACCAGCCACCATGGATTGGTGCAGTAGCAGAGCAATTTGTGTGTCAGAGTTGTCACAACTAACATAGGATGATGGCTAGAATGGCGAAAAATGATGTCAAAGGTTATTGCAGTGGTTGATAGTTGGAACGTAGGCTGTCAGAGAAGGCAAGTTGAATGATAATAATGACTAAGTAACACAAGATGACGTCGTGGTTGGTGAAAATGATTTTTTTAAGCCGTTTGAGAAAGGATTCAAATTTTTGACATTGAGACTTCCATTTTAAAATTGAGAGAAAAGTCCATTAGCTCGCTAGTGATATAGAGAAAGCGTGTCATGAACTCGACAACGTTGTAAAATCACACCAAACAATCTTGACCCGAGGAGCCATTTTCCCTTATTTTATTGTAATATATTCTTTGATAGGTCAGGTCAGTATTAACCCGAAGATAATAAAACACTCATTTCTCCTATGTGGATGTAGGTTGGAGCAATACTCCACCGAATATTTATACAAGTTAATTTAGCAAATTCTTCTCTATTTTTAGCATCATAATATTTAAATAAATCTAAAGAACTCGTACCTCTACTAGATGATGTGTACCTGACCATTTGAGTTTGTGTCGTATCAAGTCCAAGCTCAACGGCATGATGTCTTTCTAGGTGCTTGATCATATTGCCGTATCCACTAGTAAATTTGTAAGAAACCCCAAAATGGTTGCATACTGCTCTTGAACCTTCATTTGCGGTATCGATTAAATAGAAAAGGAATTTTGAAAACATCCGAGGAACGAGACTTAACTTATCTTCTCCGTGAACTGATACTAGGGCCACTATCTTGGGTTGGCACATTTGACATTGTGTTCTCAGATGAGCTTGCCATTTGTTGTTTAAGAAATTTTAAAGAATTAGAGAATTGAGAATGAGAGAAATGTAATTGTAGATGAGAGAATTGAGAATGAGAGAATTATAGGAATTGAGAATTGAGAAGTTGGTGTGTTGAAATAATGAAAAATGACTCATATTTATACATTTTTAGAATATTTTTTTGATATCTAAAATACCCATAAAATTAGCTGTTTTATTACTGTTATTAGGGGTAATTTGGGAAATCTAAATTATTATTAATTTTTTTAACATATATATATATATATACGTTGTTGGGGGCAGGGAGCCCAACCCAACAACTAGTAGTCGTTGGGGAGGGTTCCAACCCGGAACCTTGGCCGGGTCTATATATAGGTTTGAGGGATCAACGACCGTTTAAATTTATGATGGATTTTGCAATAGTAGATTTCCTAACCAGTTACCAGGTGATACTGAGAAGGCCATTTTATGATGAAGTCGAAGGCGACAATGTCAACTTATTACTTGAAAATGAAGTTTCCAACTCGAGAAGGGGTTCTGATCGTTTGTGGAAATCAGAAAAAAGCGAGAAGATGTTTTGCAACAACATCAAATGAGACCTTACGTATATTAGACAGTGAGGGACGAAAAAGGAAGAAACAATATGAGGAACTGGCAGAAATGGAGATGACTGATCCCCAACCCGATGAAAGCATACAAAGTGGTGAGACGGGAGAGGAAATCAAAGCCGTAACACTTAGTGGCTCGGAGAAAATGGTACGGGTCAGGGTAAGGCTGGAGCAAGGCCTGAAGACAAAACTTATTGGGTTCTTCAAGAAATATATCAACGTCTTTGCTTGAAGCCACATGGATATGTCCGAGATTGATCCCTTGATTATAAGTCATCAATTTTTAGTTGATCAGGCTCACAAGCCAGTGAAGCAAAATAGGGTAACCTTCAATTAAGAGCGTTATGAGGCCATCCACGTGGAAGTAGACAAGTTGTTACAAGTCGGGTCCATCAGGGAAGTGAAGTGCCCGAAGTGGGTGTCCAATGTTGTCTTAGTTAAAAAAAGCAAATGAAAAATGGAGAATACGTGTGGATTTAACATATTTGAACAAGGCATGCCCGAAGGAAAACTTCCCACTTCCAAAAGTCGATAAAAAAAGAGTGGAAGTATGCGTTCAGTGCGTCCTCAGGGAAATTCTTGGGATATGTGGTTAGCGTGAGGGGTATTGAAGCTAATCTTCAAAAAATCAAGGCGATAATAGACTTGAAATCCCTGAAGACTGTGAAATAAATCCAGAGTCTACCTGGTCGATTCGCAGCACTCAATTGGTTCATCTCCAAGGCCATTGACAAATGTCATGTCTTTTTCTAGTTGATAAAGAATGCAAAAAGGAAGTGGTGTGGACCAACGAGTGCGAGGAAGCTTTCCAAAAGCTCAAGGAATACCTGACCAGTGTACCACTTCTGGCAAACCTAAATCCAAGTGAAATGTTATTTTTATACTTAGCCGTTTCACCACATGCAATCAGTTTGGTCTTAGTGCAAGAAATAGATAAGGTCCAAAAAACAATGTATTACTATAGTAAGGGATTATTAGATGCAGAATTCGGATACCCGCCCCATGAATTGATGGTATTGTCATTGGTTACTGCCACCATAAAGCTAAGTCTCTATTTCAAGCACATCCCATCAGGGTATACACCGACTATCCCCTTGGTCAGATCTTATACAGACCGAAAATATCGAGTCATCTTATGAAATGGTCGGTCAAGCTCAGTGAGCATGACATCAGTTATCATCCTCGGATATCCATTAAAGGGTAGGCTTTAGCCTATTTCATGGCCGATTTCACTGGACCACAGGTGATGATGGTCGGGGATGAAGAAAAATTGGAATTATATATGGATGAGTCGGTTATTTCTCATGGTTGATGGGCCGATATCATTCTCACTAATGAGAGTGATGAGGATTTGAGATATACGATGAGATTCACATTTGAGGCAACCAACAATGAGGTGGAGTATGAGGCTAGCTTGGCCTGATTAACGTTGTGTGAGGTAGTTGGGGTCAGAGATGTAGTAATGAATAGTGACTTGTAACTGGTTGTCCAACAGTTAAATGATGGATTTCAGGCTAGGAAGCCTATCATGATGGTTTATTTTGAGGAGTGAAAAAATTGCTTGAAGGAATGAAAAATGTCACCTTTGAGCAAATAGGTCGGGAAAACAACCAACATACAGATTCACTAGCTCGGTTGGTGCCATCGATCAGATCTAAAATTCCACGGGTCATACACTTGGAAATTATCTGGCCAAAGAGCGTCGGTGAAGTCAACATGATGCAAGTAGAGTCAAAAGCCAAGTCCACCTGAATGGACCCGATCAAAAAATATATGGAATTCGGGGAGCTACCCGAGCTTAAAAAGAATGCAAGAAAGCTAAAGTACCATAGTGCTCAATTTTGTTTGATGGACGATATCTTGTACAGAAGAGGGCATACAATGCCATATTTAAGGTTCCCCAGACCCGATGATGCCAATTATGTCTTGAGG
This sequence comes from Zanthoxylum bungeanum, assembly GCA_019454045.1. Classification (NCBI taxonomy): domain Eukaryota; kingdom Viridiplantae; phylum Streptophyta; class Magnoliopsida; order Sapindales; family Rutaceae; genus Zanthoxylum; species Zanthoxylum bungeanum. The sequence continues at coordinate 30,432 of SKCR01027149.1, read as the reverse complement.
GAGATCCATAAGGGCATTTTTCGGAGTCATGGAAGAGGAAGATCGAAGCATATAATGGAGTCAGGACATGTGTAGAAGCGAAGCAGGGTTTATCGCTATGCGTATGACACTGATGACCACGACACTATTAGGCTCATGACCGGCGTGATCACACACGTATAACGCAAGCGCACGTATCGTTCAAGTAGTATAAAATATATCGATCCCACAAAGACTTAATACCTAAGCTATTAATTTATGAAGTCAAATGTTTACGTGTATCTAATAGATTGGTGGTTTGATTGGATGGTGACTTAAAACTAAAACAAGTAAATAAAACAGTACGAAAGTGAATTAAAGGAAAATTCAATATTATTAAACTATCTAGGATTGTGAATTCTTCCAATATCTTTTAAAGATGAAGTAGTTATTTCACGTTTGCGTAATATATTGGTTTATTAAACTGGAACACGAATTTATGCAAAAGCCTCTTCCGATGGTCAGATAAAAATACCCAATATAACTCAATTAATCATATTCCTATGTCAACCAAGTTACCTGAATTCATTAAGATTAAGTTCCAATAATGGCTACCTCCGCTCGACATGTATATTCATATCCTGTAAGGAAATCTATTAAAGGTTATCTATCCTTAAGGAAGATCGTGGGCTATTGAGTCTAGGGCCTTAAACCTAAAATCCCTTTTCCAAGTTCATTTTAAATTTACCAGATCAATCTTATTAATGGCTAGTTAACAAGAAGCATTATGACTAAGACTCAATAATTAAACCTTTATATTACCCAAACCGTAAAATAACCCCTTATAAACCAGTGATATTGGAATTCATCACAACCCCAGATAATATGTTTAGTTACAAAACATACTTAGGATTACTAAATAATTAAATAAACAAAACATCTTAAAAAAAATAACTTGGAGATAAATAAAAGTAAAATTATAATAATGAAAGAAAATGCTAGGGGTTAGATGATTCAATTTTAATATTTCAAAATTAGAAATCTCTTTTATTGTCAATGTTTACCGATTAATTAATTATATTTAACCAGACCATAAAGGCGGTAATTCCATTTGTCTCAATTAAATCCAACCGATCATACAAGCGATAACAAGGTTATTACCTAAACCGACCATATAGGCGGAAACTACGTCTGAAATGTAAAACCAACCATATAGGCGGTAAATAAGGTTGTCACCTAAACCGATTATATAGGCGGAAACTAATTAATCCAAATTTTAATTAAAATAAATGAGATTAATCTAATTTATTATATTAAAAGTCTCACATTTTCACCCCAGCAGAATGAGATTACTTGCTCATGCTGTAAATGAAAACACATAAAATTTTATTAATTAAATAAAAAGAAAATACAAGAAAACTTAAATAAATATACAAGACACTTTCCTTTAGGTTTTCATGGAGAAATTCCTCCAAAGAAAGCATGAAAAATTTACAAAGTTTAGCTTGATATTTATAGGCAAATCTAAAGGCTTCCACCAATTTCTCCACCAAACATGACACCAAACATGTCATCAAACATGATGGAAGTTTGACAATTTTTATTTTATTAAATTTTTTTTTGAAAATGACTTAAATAATTACACATAACACACTTCCGAATGTTTTATCAATTTCGATCATGGAAACTTCAGAATTCGAAATTATTATGAACTTCAAAGTTGTAGATCTTTGAGAATTCTTTAATCTGGAACTCGAATCACCTCAATCCGATATCGGAGTACAGAGTTATGTCCAAAATACGAAAATTGTGCAAAGTTGGAATTTCCGAAATTGTACTTCGTTAGAACGCCATTTCAAGTTTCCAATCTCCAAAATCAAAATGTCAAATCCTGTTTTTGCCCTTATTTGTTCCACATTTCGTCCTGATTGATTTCATTAAGTCTCGATTTTATTTTATCTGCAAAATAAACTAAAACACATCAAAATGTTCATAACACTCGAGAAACTATACAAAATATTAAGTAAAAGGGGCGGTAAATAATGATATATTTTCCGCTCATCAGCTCACTGTCCATAGAGAGTACGAATAGCTCACATGGGACTAACCAGAGAATAATAGAGTCGCCACCCAGTATAAGACATTGAGAATGATTTAAGGCTGCAATACACCCTTCGCAAGATCAGACCTTAAATCCATTTGGGTTCAAAATGATCCCTTACTGATGCTAGTATAATATCCAGATTTAAAAAAAAAAACATCATAATGTTTTATAATATAGAATAAGACAGTAACGATTTAAAGGTAACCAAAGGCAATAACAAAAGAAAAAACAAATTAAAAAGTTACAAACATCCAGTAATTACTACAACGAAATACGAATTAAACAGGTCAGGATACACATCTCATCGGCCTGACTTTATAGAGGCCTAGCTGGACATCTTTATCTATCATTCATGTCCGACCGAATTTCCTTTGTAAATCAGAAGGAGAAAAGGTAAACAGTAAATCAGATAACAATTTATAATGATTGTAAGGCAGAATTAAGCATATCAGAGCATGTATTTTACCGGCCTAACTTCGTAGAAGTCTGACTATACATTTTCATATGTCATGGATATCCGACCAAACATATATCATGTCTGGCCGAATTTCCTTTGGGAACCAGGAGCAAGAAAGGTAAACGATGTAAAATTCACACTTTTACCGTTGGAAAGCTTAGACATAGATTTACAACTTTCATAATGTTCATTTTTCCAAAAATGTACATTTTTGTACTTATGCTGCATTATTACGAGTATGAATACACAGTTTAGCATGTTAAAAAAATATATATTATTATTTTAATCTATAAAATCTAGCAATTGTGGCTCACTCGTTTTTTTTTACTCTTTTTCTTCATATTTAACTTTTTTTTTACGAGTTTAGAGAGCAACAACACAAAAAGAAACCAACCCATGTTTTTAATCTAATTCTCACGCATCCAAGGCAAAAAAAATTGGCTATTTTTTTTTTGCAATTTTTGGTGTGTTTCCATTATCTTATTCTTGCATTTATCATGGAGATTCAAGCATGATTTCTTAGATCTTTTCCTTTTAATTCATGAAACCAAAAATTTAAGTTGACTTAATTTGCATATTTAGGATAAATAAAGTGTTCAGTTATGCTTAGAGTGATATTGTGGCATGAGTTATGCACGATTTTGGCTTGAATCAATAAAATTGGATATGAGTTTCTCATAGCCAAAATTGGTAGGGTGAGAGGAAGGTTTATTGTCATTTATATAATGACGATGAAGTAAAATTGTTATTGTTATTATTTTTATTATTGTTGTTGTAGTTGTAACATGGATTATGTTTGGGGGGTTTGACATGACCGTGAGCAATGTTTGAGGGAAGATTGTTTGTTGTACCTTGTGTTAGGAATATGCCCTATTCCCAACTTGTGGATAGGCTATATGTACATGTATTTGTAATATTTTCATTAATTAATAAAATGTCAATCTTTATTATATGTGTCTTATATAACTTATATGAAGCATCAACATTGTAATAAAGCTCTTGGAGTAATAAGACAATGACTTCCACGCCTTATGAGAATCATTACTCTTAAATGTTTCTAGTTATAGTTTTATGAATAATCTGGGCGTTCACAAAGCGGAGAGACTAGCATGATGATATGATCTGCCCTTAAGTGGGGTAGTCGATCTCATAGGCTACTAGTGGAGATCCATCCGCTTGGTGTATCACATGGAAGCATGAGTTGCTCGTGTCCATCGAACTGACCGCCGAAAGTTTTCATATGAAGTGTTTATCCCATGTGTCTATGAGAACTTTCATGTATCGATTATATGACTAGTCCTTAGACTTGAGGTCTTTACAATCTTATGTGGATCAAATAACTTTGACATTCTCCTTCTCCGGTTCAAAAGATCCGGTCATAAGGGTATGATTGAGTCATTTGTTGAAACACATGAAGTTTGTAAAGATACAACAGAGAATCGCCACTCTCTCGGATAATATTTTCTTATAAGAGTAGTATTCCAGTTCGCGGGTTGATATGTGTGATCAGTGCTTGAGACTGTGGCCACAGAAGAAGAATCATGTGAGATTCTTGGGTTAGCACGATTCATGACACTATCAACATCATACCTTTGACTATATGGGTAGACACTTTCCGTACCCTAGGTCAATAGGTGGGGATACAGTGAGGCGAGAGACCGTATCATATGTAAATCACATACATAATGGGTATATATATCTTTCATTCTCATTTGAGGGTTTTGACATGTTGCTAGATGTCAACCTTGGTCATTGAAATCGAATGACCATCTGATCGGATGATAATTTATGTTCGATTAAATTATCACGATTCATTTCATGTCCAACTTGAAGGGAACCCAAAAGGTCACACACAACAAAGTCGAAATCAATGGTTAACAGTGCACAATATATATTTAAAAACATTTATGATTCATGTAGGAATTGTTCATAAATGGTTCAATGTGTTTAATTATTGAACAGATCATTTATGAGGTTTCATAGTGGCTTAGGGATTGGTGAATGACGATAGAGGCACTTTGGGAATTGGAATAAAAAAATAAATTACTATTCACGTGAATAGTAACACGTGAATAGTACAGTGTGAATAGTAAAATTTTATTTATTTATTTTTGTTATTTATTTTGAATTCCAATTCGGCCCAAACTCTTATTAGGGTTTTATAATCTCATTAAACCACTAAATTAATATCCAATGGCTAAGATTAAATTGGCTTTTATCCCACATCGGATTCTTAATTAATTTTGTTATCTTTGGAGCACTATATAAACCCAAAGAATTCTTCACAAATTTTTGCACCAAACCTTTCATATCTTGGGTTTATATAAGTGAGCAACTCTAAAGTTTAAGAGTAAGCCACTGATTTTGAGGATCCTTAAGTCTAATTGACTAGATGAACCTCGAGTTAAAAGTTTTGAGGTATTTGCCTAGGCTAGCTGTAACATCCCGCCTAAGGTAGGATGCTACCGGCAGGAGACAGGCTAATCCTGCCTCCATAAGCCTCTGACTCTTGACGAAAAATTGGCATGACCTCTGCTAAAAGTCATGCAACCTGGATCAAGTCCAGCATCTCAATACAACCTATAGGGCCCGACACTAAAAATAAACACTAAATCAATAAACTCAAGAAAAATATAACTGGGTTCCATGCCCGAAAATACGTATAAACAAATCTTTTACAAACTTAAACTTATACAACTAAACTTATAAACAACTCAATTACTTTACAACTATACTCAGAAATAACTTGACTCTTATCCACCCAAGACCTGGTGACTGGCTGACTGCAACGCTGCTATCCGGCTCCTCAAGCTCTGGTGTCTGTGGTCGACCAATCAGGTCACCAACCTGCAAAACTCAAACACTGTTGTGGTGTGAGTCATAAGACTCAGTAAGTAACTATGCTCATAACTTGAGCGTCAAACACACACAAAGTCTGAATTTCTTTTATGTGTTAACCTGAGTTGTCTATGTAATCAAGCAATTACGTATTCGGTCTGAGTTAACTACTTAGCTCTTATCCATTTACAAACATATTACTTGTTACTGATCCTTTTATCTGATTACTCAAACTTTAAATCATGTTTACTATTTATATTTTCACACATCTATAACATACGCATCAAGTCTCTATATTATTAATAACCATATCAAAACCCATCACGTTTTTGCTGTGCTACTCTGATATCTCTCTACTTCCCTGTACACTTAATGCTAGACTAGATTAGGTATTCATTATAACTTTCTTTCCTTTATACTTTTTAAATATCATCAAATCGGTATAATAATAAAAATATTATTTCTATTTAACATTCATCAATTGTGTATATATATATATGCATATGCAGTCATGTTATCACGCACTATTATTCATCACATATAAATGTAATGATGCTATCATGCATTGATATCAGCTAATGCATCTCAAATGATTACTAGAATATATGAGACATGTATACTTGTAAATTATACTTTACTTTAACATGCTATGCCTTTAGAAAATATTTTCTGAAAACCCTTTCTGAATAACTCTTTTCTGAAAGTTTATTTCTGAAAACTCTTTGCTGAAAACTTTACTTGAAAACTGGTTTTTGCTTTAAAATTCTGAATCTCTTATAAAACTGCTGTTTCCGGAAACTATTTCTAAAATCTATTTTTTGAAAACTGTTTACTAAAATCTGACTTTTGAAAACTATATACTGATGATCTGAAAACTGTGTACTGAAAATCTGAAAGCTGAAAACTGATGATACTCGATGCCCAAGACAACAGCTCAACTGCGGCATCTTTGAAAACTGATGGTACTCGATGCCCAGGACAACAGCTCAACTGCTGCATCTCTGAGGCTGGTGGTGCCCTACGTCCAGGACAACAGCTCAACTGGCAACGTAGATCTCTACACCCAGGACAACAGCTCAACTGGCAGTGTAGCCACCACTAGAACTGGGTGTGCGGATCAATGCTACCGCCCAAGCTCTAAAAACCAGGATTTCGGGGATCTGTCAACCCTAGTCCTGCTCGAGGATCTGAGAGCGTCCCCTCAGTCCTCCATATGTGCACATGTCTCTGAATCCATCAATTCCATACTGTCTCCGTCAATTCCAACTGAATCTCAAGTTACATACTGGGATGAGGTTTTATCTCATGCCCCGAAAAACATAAAATCATATTTTGTATCTCAAAACTGTAAGAAAACATTTCCTGAAATACTTTTCTTTCAAAAGAAAACATCAGAAACTTTTTCTTTTAAAAATGCTTTGAACTTCAAAACCCTTTTTAATTTCAAATCGATGTATGAAAATCATAATGCACAATTATGCATATTTTTTCACACTACCCTTGTCATGCTTTCTTATATACTTACCCTTAAGTTGTCATGTGACTAAATGCATATGTTCATGCATTTCTATAAACTAATGATGTATGTATTCTATTCCTTATATACTTTTATCTTACGTGCTCAAGTTTACTTACAATATAAGTTGTCACAATATTATAAACATATGAAATCTAATGTGTCACATAACATTATTTATTCATGCTGAAGTTATTAAGTTTTATATATATTAGCATTCATTTGCAGCTTACTTATATCATTACTCACTTATTACAAATGCTACCATGAATGCTTCATACACTCTTACTCATCCATATGTTATGTTTGTCTCACAAATTAAGGTCCATACATGACAAAATCATTATCAGATACAGTTGCTACAAACCCATTATTGTTTCATCTAACCTGATTTATAACATTGTCCACAGCTTATAATCTTAAATACTAATTGTTAGCAATTCTATGCAGTGTTTAAAAATACGTTTCGAGGCGGCCGCCTCGGACCGCCTCGCACCGCCTCACGGAGTCGACGCGTCGAGGCAGCCGCCTTATACGCTAACAACCGAGGTGACCGCCTTTCACCGATGAGGCGGCCGCCTCAGGCAGCCTCACGCAGACTAGGCGCGAGGCGGCCACCTCGCGTTCAGCCAATTTTTTACAGCAGAATAAGAAGAAGAGGCAGAAAAGAAGAAGAGTAAATGAAGAAGAAAAGGCAGAAGTCGATGAAGAAAGAAGAAAAAAAGGCAGAAGTCGATGAAGAAAGAAGAAAAAGAGGCAGAAGTCGATGAAGAAATGAAGAAGAAGAAGAGGCAAAATGAAGAAGTCAACGAAAACAGAAGTAGAAGAGGCATAAATGCTGTACAGCTGTTCCCCACTTCTGTTTTTTGTTTTTAGTTTTTTGTTTTAATTTTTTTGTTTTTGGACAAGATGGTTCCACTTTTGTTGTAAGTTGTAATAAGTTATTAATTATTAATTATATTTTTTATAATAATAATTTTTTTATGTATGGAATTGTGATTTTTGCTGGACTTTGTGATTTTTGATAATATTATGTATCGAATTGTATTGTAAAATATATTATTATTATTATTATTATTATAATATATGCATGATGAGAATTATTATACTGCATAGGATATGAGCAATGAAAACTATTTAAAATTGTGTCATGATCTCAATTCTAAATTATTTCTTTATGTAATTTATAAATTGTTAATATCATTAATCAATGTTAATTGTGATTTTTTAAAAAAGATCAACATTAATTATAAATTTTTGAATATACTATGAATGATGGAAAAATGAATGTAGTTTGGATTATTGATGTTTTTATTATGTTGACATTTTGATTTTAATTTTTTTTCTCCGACTTTTGGTTCGAGGCGCCCGCCTCACCGCCTCGATGCGGTTCGCCTCACGCCTCAATGGCCGGCCGCCTCGAGGCGCCGCCCCGTATTTTTAAACATTGATTCTATGACTAAACATATGATGAAAAATTACAACGGCTACATGAAACCGATAATACCTTGTAATCTATTGAAAAGGACCATACTTTTCCTTCTTTCTACCTCTGAAATAAAAAAAAGAATACTTGTAAACCTGATTCATTTCAAAACATATGGTAGTGATTCAGTGATTATATTAAAGACCCGCATACTGAGTTAACTTCAAAATTACTAATTGTTTCTTTACGCTAATTACCTCCAATTCAACTTTACCAATTACAGAAGAAAAAGTCAGAAATCTGTTAACCCAAGTGCGTGCTAGTTCTAATATGAAATAAATTAATAGATAAAATTAAAATAAAATTGAAGTATCATACAAAAAGCAACAGCAGGCACCAATATAAACAATGCAGCCATGTTCTAAACCAATCATTATATCAAGCTGAATCAGTCCATATTCACGAAAATAAATTCATTTGGATTGACACAATTGGACTTGATAATTCATAACTGCAAAATAACCATAAATCTTGCTATATATAACGCAACAAAATATAAAATCAAAATCCTAGAAATCAAAAACCCCAAAATAATTACCTTTAGTGCTAATAGAATAATCAAATCATTCAACAACTTAAATTCTAATTCCAGAAATTTTCCCCCAAATTCTAGGGTTCTTACCAAATTTCCAATTACTTCAATCCAATTTATTCTTTTCAATTTCAGAGTTACAACTAATCTTGGATTACTTCTAATATAATCATCTTCATCATTCTTAGTTCAATTCCAGATTCTTTTCAACGAATTAAAAAAAAAACCCATTAAACACCCAAACTCAAGGAAGTCATGTACTTACAACTTTACTTGTATTCATGAATAAAATCATAACTTCAAAGCCGGAATCCTTATTATCTCTCTTTCTTTCCCTCCCTTCAGTTGCTATTTCTTTCTCCCTTATTCTCAGACTTTTTATCTCGGTTTCCTCACGATTTCCCTCTTCTTCTTTTCTATTGTCGTGTTACGTGAAATAGCTGTGTGTAAATTAAATGGGTGTGTACGTGTAGAGTACTCTCCAACACGTGTGTGTATATATATATATATATATATATTACATGTGTGTAGAATTTTCTAGGTGAGTGTGTTTAATATAAATATCTTTGTGTGTTTTTAAATAATAAACAATGCATCATATAAATATCTAATTTCATTTATTCTAATTTGTTAATTTTCAAAACAACCCCTCGAATCATATTTAATATAATCTTGTAATAATTTCTTATAAAAGTCCATGTATACAATAAAAAAATGGACCCCGCGTTCGACGCGATCTTACACATAGAAAATAAAATTTACGCGAATGTTCTAAAATAATCCGGGATGTTACACTAGCTCCAAGGGCAAAATACCCGTGCACTCAAGGCGTAGTCTTGCCCTTGAGTTTTGACTTTGGTGTGTGTATCTTTGGAGGCCACACACTTGGGTGGCTCTTTGGAACGTGGAAGAGCTTGTTGAGTTCGAGAAAAGCTTGTAGATTGGAGGGAGGATTGGAGGAGTCTTCGGTTCAAGTAAGTATTTTTCTTTCTTTATTTTTATTAGAGTTCTTATGATAGTTAGCATGTTTAGGTTTATGTTCTTTGCATGTTTTATGAGTTTTATGCTTAGAATATATAGTAATATGCCTAGGCTTGTAGAACAATCGAAATAAATGGGTCTTGGGCAAAGAGAAAGCGGCATAATAATTTTTATTTTTCCGCTGCGCACTCGCGGTCGCTTCCCAATAGTGGTATCAGAGCCATGCCTCGGAGTTAGATCGAACAAAAAGGTGGTGATCCCCGATCGTGATCCGTGAATGTGCTCGGTTAGATAGGCGGTGTTCTCCGGTCTTCATGGACGTGTCCTAATCCCAACACGGTGAAGAGGAGTTGGCCTGGGCTAGAGTGGATGGATGGATGATCGTTTGAGGGGAGGCTCGGTGGTCCTTTGTTCGAGGGGAGGATTGTTGGGTGTGCAAACAAAGTCCCAAAGTCCCACATTGGTTAGAAATGAGGAATATCATGGGTATATAAGGATGGACATGTATCTTCATTGGTATGAGGCCTTTTGGGTATAGCCCAAAAGAAAATCCATGAGGGCTTAGGCCCAAAGTGGACAATATCATACCCAATATGGAGATATGTAATGTCCTAGGTTCCTTACAAGTGGTATCGGCACGCAGTTTTTGTTTTGATTAGTTCTCACTCATTTGAACTCGAAATTGGGTGTTTAAAAGCTCGTTGGAAAGATAACATCCTGAACTTAATTTTAGGCACAAGTTTTACATGATTTGGTTAAGATTTGAATTATAAAAATTGCATTTAAAGTTCACGCGTCTGCAGAAAAACATGAATAGTAAATTTATTTGAATAAAATAAATTGCAATATCATAATTAAATATTAATCAAAGTTATTTAATGCCTAAAATAATTCCAACATATTAAAACTCATATGCATGATAATTCTATGTATGATTAGAATTGGCATGATTATTTTAGGGTGCAAGCATCTAGAGACTTTATAAGAAATAGAGAGTGTATTGCATATCCCTTAGCTAAGTAATTATTTCGTGATGAACTTAGAGATTTATTACCTTTAAGGCTAATAAATATAAATCACTTGTTTATAATAAAAGACATTATAAAAGATACAAGTGGGGTGAGACCAAGGCGTTAATAAAACTTTCCAAACTAAAGTTAATTTAACCAAATGTATTACTAGAGTTAGATAATGATTTGATGTCTTCCTTCACTCACTACCTTTTTATAGCCAAAAGGAAAAGTTGTGAAGACATCTAGATAATCATTTACTGAAAGCTTACCTTAAATCATATTTAAAGTGTTGGACTAATTTGGAGGATCTATTGTTTATTCCTGTCACCAAGGCGATAAGAGCCTAAGAGGTAAGGGTATTTAAGAGAGTTCACTCCACCCTCTCTCTAGGAAATTTTCAATGGAGGAATCCATTTGACAGTTATTCACTTAAACTTGCTAAAATCCTCAATAATAATTTAAGTATAAAATTTGCCTCCCATTGTAAAGTATAGACCCAAAGGGCTTAAACCGTATTGGCAGGACTAGGCTTTACCAGACTGACCAATACCAATTTGTCCCTAAATCGTACTATTGACAATGGTTTGACTTTTCTTCGTCATAAGACGCAGCGACCCTTAAGCGTGGTCTTATAACTTAGTGGCAAAGATTGGGTGTCCACAAGGACCAGCATAAGCTATGACATGTTTGATTGCCCAACCCAATGATCAAGGAATTGTGATTTATATCATAAATTGGTTGGGAACCTACCTAATTATCATATTTTATAACGACCGGCCCTAGTCAGAGTTATGAAATGATGATAATGGGATCCTTGCCCATAAGAAATCCATCATATTGGGGTTGATGCGATTTGCTTAAAATTTTAAAATAATTGAGTGGGAGAAAATTCATAACATTAAAAGCCCATGTTATTATGAAACATTAATGGAAATAAATTCCTAATTTTAACATTCTCTCTTAACAGGTGGGTTAAAATATTTCACAAACATTCAATTGGCAAAACAGAGTATCACTTCGTTCCATCATTGATGAGCATAAGCTTAAAGGGGACAACTACAATGACTGGTTTAGAAACCTTAAAATTATCTTACGACAAGAAAAGATTTTCTATGTTCTTGAAAGACCATTTCCCCCTGAACCCGCAGAAAATGCTGACCAAAATACATTCGATGCTTGGAAGAAACACGTCGATGATGATGAGCAAGCAGTTTGCATAATGCTTGGCTCTATGTCGGACGAACTTCAGAAAGCTCACGAAGATATGGATGCTCAAACCATCATCTTTCACTTGAATGAGTTGTATGCAACTTCCGTTCATACCGTGAGATTCCAAGTGTCATGTGCCTTATTCCAAACAAGGTATAAGGAATGATCTGTTAGTGGACATGTGCTTAAGATGATTGGCCACATTGAAAAATTGGCCAACCTCGGGTTCATCATGGATCATGAGATATGTCAGGATCTAATTCTTCAGTCTTTACCAAAAGAATTCTCTAACTTTATTATGCAGTTTCATCTGTCTGATAAAGAAGCTACTTTAGCAGAATTGCACAATCTGATAAAGCAAGCAGAGAAGGACTTGAAACCAGAGCTTAAAACCTCCGTCATGCTTTCGGGTACGGACCTGAAGCCACGAGACCCAAAGAAAAATAAGGGCAAGACCAAGGCTCCAGATCACCTAAAGCCCAATGGTAAGGTGGAGAAGAAAAAAGGGAAATGGGAAATGTTTCTTTTGTGGAAAGAAGGGTCATTGGAAGAAAGACTGCAGATCCTTGAAAGCCAAGGAAGCTAGGGAAGCCCAAGAGGCCAAGAAGCCCAATGCTTCAGGTATGTTGTATATGATTGAACTATATTCTCAAAACTCTGAACCTTCTACTTGGGTGCTTTTCACCGGTTGTGGGACTCACTTGTGTAACAATGTGCATGGCCTGAGAAACAGTAGGAGACTCCGTCATAGGGAGGTTGACTTACGCATGGGTAATGGAGCAAAACTGGCTGCATTGTGCGTGGGGAATCATTCATTAGTTTTGCCGAATGATTTAGTTTTAGACTTAGAAGATTGTGTTTATGTACATTCTCTAGTAAAGAACATCATTTCAATTTCTTCTTTATGTAATAAAGGCTTTTCATGCCTAATAAGTTGTAATGAATGTTATATTTATTTCAATGGGCTTAGAAAATCCAAGTATGCCAGAAGCATGAGTCCGATATCCGCACTGGCTTTCATCCAGAAAGGATACGCCTTATTATGACATATTTGTTTACTTTGGATACCTCCAAGTTCATCCCCATGACCGCGGTTCCTGAAAGCCCAATTCATCGTTTCTAGACAATGGCATGATCCCATAATAGGCTTAGTCCATGTTGTAAATGGGCGGTCTTTGTCTTTTACCGATGGAAAGGGACTAAGATAGCCAAGGTTCACCTTTGTGGCATAAGAGAGAACGATTTTGTGTACCCCACATTGGTGCATAAAATGAGCCATACCTAGGATAGAAATGGACTTACCACGAGTATGGGAGGAATAAGGTCCGAAGGATATATGTTGTTTTGATAACCACATATATCTTATATATCTCACGCATTGCACGTATACACGCATCATGCTAACTGTGGGAACACAGGAATCTGGGCGACACATGCTGTCCCAGGCTCGCGGCCCGGTCGGGAGTACGGAGTAGCCACAGGGGACTAAATCGGAGAATAATGGAGTCGCCACCCGGTGTGAACCAGGAAAATGAGATTTAAGGCCGCACTCACCCCTCGCAAGGGAAGACCTCAAACCGTTGGGTTCGGAATGGTCCCTTACTCATGCCACTTGTAATGACAGGATTATGTAATAATTTAATCAGGCTTAAGTAGCACTTATTTCCAAGAGTATCATGCTTCTAAATTCACATGTACAAAATAAAACTTACACATATATTTCACATCTAAGATTGCATGCTTGGAAGTACATCAAAGGAGCGACAAACATACAACTTCATTGGCATATTATATTCAAGAAAACACAAGCACACATACTAACCACACAAGCACACCTGTGAGCACCTTCTCAAGTGGTACGTGGAATTGTATCCCAAGTACAGACCGTACTACCGTCCATTCGGAATCGGCTACGGAATTTATGTCTGGGTTTCCATCCGATATACCACAAGAAATAATACTCAAATGTTATCATGACATAGGTATATGAATTGTAATACATTAAACATATTGTATTCATACATGTGGGGATAGCTACTAGGAAAACTATGTATGAAATCTGATGAAAAGGACTCAGTTCAGTGGGTGCGCGTTCGCGTAGCGTTTGAAAACGCGTTCGAATGGTAAACAGAAGGTTCGAGTTCGTGTAGCGTTCGAGAACGCGTTCGAACGGAACCAGACCATTTCGGCTTCCACCCACTTCGAGAAGTAATCTACTGCCACTACTATGAAGCGATGCCCATTTGATGCATTCGGTCGAATTTCCCCAATCATATCAATCCCCCATGCTGAGAAAGGCCACAGCTCTGACAACCCGTGCAACTCTGTGTGCGGTAAATGATTCAAATTACCATGTGCTTGACAGTCATGGCAGTGCTTCACCATCTTCGCGCAATCTGTTTCCATGGTTGACCAATAAAAACCTTGTCTCACTATCTTGCGGGACAGATTCAACCCGTTCATGTGCGGACCACATACCCCGGCGTGTATTTCTTCCATTACATGTTGAGCTTCTTCTTTTCTCAAACACTTCAACTGAATACCGTTTGTTTGCCTCTTGTACAGTTCCCCTTTTAAAGTCACATACTGGGAAGCTAACTTCTGGATGGCTATTCTGTCCTTTCTGCCTGCCCCTCCCGGGAGTTCACCATGTTCCAGATACCTCTGAATGTCATAATACCAAGGTTTACCGTCATCGACCTCAACTTCCAGAATTCTTTCTATCTCATAAACAGGTTTGTTTGCTGTTGTCAGTATCAACGGTCTCATCACTAACTTTTCTGGATTTTCCCAAGTGTCTGCAAGTGTAGCCAATGCATCTGCCATCTGATTCTCTTCTCTCGGTAAGTGCTGAAACTTACACTCGGGGATAACCTGTTCCAACTTTCTGAGGTGAAAAATGTAAGGCTTCAACCGTTCTTAATTCAATTCCCATTCTCCTCGCATCTGCTGGACTACCAACATAGAATCTCTGTAGACTTCTACACTCCCGGCCTTCAAGGCTATCAATGCTGTCAAACCAAAAGCACATGCTTCATACTCGGCCATGTTATTAGTCACTCTGAATGTCAACCTCTTGGCTAAAGGCAAAGTCTCTCCCTCAGGGGTCACTATCACGATCCCAATTCCGGCTCCCTTGTAATTCACTGCTCCATCAAAAAACATCTTCCATTTCTGAACTGTTATCGCTTGGATCTCTTCATCTGGAAATTCAAACTTATACTGATCCCCCTCAACAGGTTGCAATGCCAGAAACTCTGCTACTGCTCGCCCTTTGATCACTTTGGAGGTGAGATACTCAATGTCAAACTCTGTCAGCAATACCAACCATCTGCCCAATTTTCCCACTAGTGAAGGCACCGAATGAAGATATTTCAGAGGATTCTCCTTTGCCACCACCTGGATCTTGTAAGACTGGAAATAATGCCGCAACTTTCTGGAAGCCCATACCACTGCAAGATAGATCTTCTCAACCTCCTGATATCGAGCCTCATACGGGAGCATCTTCTTACTCAGATAATAGACTGCATGTTCTACCCCTGTCTCATTAGCCTGTACCATCATTGCCCCCAGTGCTTCTGATTCTATAGCCAAATACAATATCAAAGGTATGCCCGATCTCGGAGGTTTCAATACAGGAGGCTTTACCAAATACTCTCTAATTTTGTCGAAGGCTGTCTGACACTGTTCATTCCATCTCACTGGCTGATCTTTTCTCAACAGTTTGAAGATAGGCTCACATACCGATGTCAACTTGGCAATGAACCGACTGATGTACTGAATCTTCCCCAAGAATGCTCTGACTTCTTTTTCTGTCTTCGGTGCAGACATTTCTGTGATTGCCTTGATCTTTTCGGAGTCTACCTCTATTCCGCCCATTCCCACTGTATGACCAAGCAATTTCCATGATGTCACCCCAAACACACATTTCTTGGGATTTAGCCGCAGGTTGTATCTGTCAACTCTCTGAAGAAACCTTTCCAGTGCTTCAATATGACCAACCCTTGTCTTTGATTTCACCATCATGTCATCTACATACACCTCAATCTCTTTGTGCATCAAGTTATGGAAAAGTGTAGTGGCCATCCGCTGATAAGTAGCTCCCGCATTCTTAAGCCCAAACGACATTACCTTGTAACAATAAGTACCCCACTCGGTAACAAATGCAGTCTTGTGTTTGTCTTCCTCAGCCATGAGAACCTGATTGTAACCTGAAAACCCATCTGCAAATGAATACATAGCGGATAAAGCCGCGCTATCAACCAGAACATCTATATGCGGCAAAGGAAAATCATCTTTCGGACAAGCTTTGTTGAGATCTCTGTAGTCTACACACATTCTGACCTTCCCATCTTTCTTTGGCACCGGTACTATATTAGCCAACCATTCAGGATACTTTACTACTTCCAGGAACCCCACATCTATCTGTTTCTTAACCTCCTCTCTGACTTTCTCAGCTCATTCTGGTCTCATCCGTCGGAGTTTCTGTTTTACTGGCCTCATATTCGGATAAGTTGGTATTGTGTGTTGGGCAATGTTTTTGTCTACCCCATGCATGTCCTAATATGACCAAGCAAACACTTTGGCATATCTGACCAACACTTCTTCTAGTTTCTTCCTCTCTTCAGAGGTTACTTCACTTGCAATCAGAATTTCCTTGGGGTTCTCAAGTGTACCCAAGTTAAATGCAATAGTTCTGGCTGAACTGATGTCAAATATGCTTGATTCGTGTAGTGTAAATGGAAATGACTCAGGCAAGTAAGCAAAAGAGATGTCTTTATTATTGGATAATGCGGAAGTACATTCAAACAAATCAGGAAGGTAAATGTCTTCATCATCTATAGACACTTCTTCCTCTGCAATCAGATCTTCCTTAGGCTTTTCGTCCTCTCCCAGAGTCAGGCTCTCCAACTTCATCAGTTCTTCCTCCCAATTCTCTTCTTCTTTCTCCACAATTTCTTCAACTATCAGCTTCTTACCCAACATATCCTGGAAGATCACAAACCCAGGTACCACAATTCCATTAACTTCCACAGGTTCAGGCTCCCCTTGATATCCTGAAGCTTTCACAAAACATTCCATCAGTGTCAGGCCCTTTTTTTGACCTTTGGCTTTTCTTCATCAGACTTGTACCCCAAACCCTTCCGAGTAGTCTGTCCTCTGAAATCTGGCAATTTTGAACCTTTACCGGCTCAAACTTCATTTTCTCCATAATCCTAGCCACCCTAGGATCCACCCACTCCTCAAAAGTAGCTGACACATGAAACCTCGTGAAAGGTTGTATCTCCAAGGCAGCCACGACATTATCTAACTCAGCCCGGATGGTGACAACTTCTCCCTCATACGGGAACTTGATCATCTGATGCAAAGTGGAAGGCACGCCCCCAAGTTTGTGAAACCAAGGCCTTCCCAACAATAAGGCGAAAGTAGCCGGGATGTCCAGTACTGTGAACTCGACCTCATCTTCAATCGGTCTTACCTTGACCATAGCCACAAAGGTACCCTCAACTCCCTTTTACTGTCATCATAAGCCTTAATAGTCATACTGGAGGGGTCCAAGTCTGTTGCTTTCATACCCAATCTCGCCAGAATTTTCAGCGGGCACACATTGATGGATGAACCGTCATCCACCATTACACATGAAGTTCTCTTGCCCCTCACCTCGGCCCTGATAAATAGAGGCCTGTTATGATTTCTCCCCTCCGCCGGGAGTTCATCCTCAGAAAAAGATATCTGCAAAGCTTCCTTCTGAACCGACCCAACAAACATTGCAGGGTTGGCGTCTTCCGGTACCACAATCTTGCTCAAGGCCTCAACCATAGCCTGCCTATGCTCCCGAGATGCACATAACAGTTCCCAGATACTCACTTGTGCTCTAGTCTTCCTCAATTTCCTCAGCACTATATCCCCCTCAGTATTTTCTGCAGTCTCAACCACTTCTCTACCATCTGTCAAAACTTCCTTACCCTTTTCCGCCATATCATTGTAGAAACGACCACTGCGCGTCATTCCCCTTACTTCTTCCTCACCACTGCTAGAGAAATCAAGCCAAAAGCTTTTCCCCTGCTCAAACTCATCTTCACTAGTACTATCCCAGATTCCCAGGCAAAAGGCTTGAGGGTGAAAGGATTTCAGGACAAGGTCTTCTGGGAGGCCAGAATTGATCATATAGGCTGGTGGTGGTACGACACGGTAGTTGGGTAAGGGGTTTCTGTGTGTGCCAGACTGTTCTGTTTCTGGGTCAAGTATTTTCTTGGAGTCTATCAGGTCTTGGATTTCATGGCGGAGTCGGGCGCAGTTGTCGGTGTCATGGCCCTTTTGTTGGTGAAAGTGACAGTAAAGGCTTAGGTTATAATGTGATGGTAGGGGATTGGGTAATGGTTTGGCTTCTAAGGGTTTTAAGAGCCATTGCCTCTTCAATTTCTCTAGCACCTTGGACAGGGGCCTTCCCAAGTTGGAAAACTGCCGGTTCCGGATAACGGAAATCTCAGCAGAAACGGGCTTTGCTCCCGATGTTCCCCCAATGGGCCTCCTGTTCAGACAATAGAATTTTCTGTTTTCCGCCTCTTCGTCTTCAATGTCCATGACAGTCTTCCTCAACTGCCGAAAGTCTGTAATCATGGAGGTCATCCTCCTCAACTTGCTGTAAATGGAGGGCCTGGTGCCCTTGATAATCATTTTAATCTGGTCCTTCTCTGAGGGCCTAGTCTGCATTTTCAATAACTGACCCCTCCACCGGTCCACATACTCCTTAAAACTCTCCTCCGCTTTCTGCTTAACATTCTCCAGATCACGGAGTGACATATCGATCTCTAAGTCAGTGACATACTGCTTCAGGAAATCATCGGCCAACTCCCTCCAATCTTCCTTCACTTTCTTCTCCAAACTGTGGTACCATACCATGAGAGCTCCTTCAAGCGACATTCCAAACATTTTCTGCACTTGGCGCTGAGATAAGCCAACTGAACTCATGACTGATACAAACTGTCGGAGATGCACCATTGGATCCCCATTCCCGTTAAACTTAGCCATATCAGGCATCTTGAACTGTGCCGGCAACTGCTCCTCGAAAGTCAGTGTGTCATAATCCAGCAAATCCTCATTCTTACCCATCATCTTGCGGGTAACTGACTCAACCTGATCCCGGAGCTTCTGTAACTCTGCCTGAGACCCAGATGCTTTGCCTGCTGCATACTCTGCCATATCATCATCAAAAACGGGGGTATCATCCCCCAATCTGTTTGGAGATTCCTCTTGCCTCACATCCCCGGAATTAACCCCGGCACGAGACCCAGCTATACCAGCCATAGCGGTAGTCAAAGCTTGCAACTGTCCAGTGACCTTGGCGATACCGTTCTCTAACTGATCCATACGGGATACCTCATTATCGGATTCACTCATACTTGTTCTTTTAGTGAGTCTTGTCCCTTCTCTAACCCAAACGGTATCTATGATGTCTTTTTGAGACATAGACGGTGTTAACATGATATATGTATGCATGAGGTGCATGAGATGCATGTAACATATATAACATATTAAATCAATTAAAATTTTCAAACAAATCGGCCCGTTACCATTTTAGAATTTTTCGGGCTAATTGTCACATGAGTGAACCCATCCCAGTTTAAATGGCCCAACGAGTCCACATCTTATGACAAAGAGCCCGACTAAATCCAAATGGTAACGTTCCGAACACAAGCACAAAGTGGCCCATCAACACTTAGAAGCCTTTGGCCCAACTGTCATAAAATACGTTCTTGTCCCAGTTTAAATGGCCCAACAAGCCCATATCTCATGACAAATGGTCCAAATGGATCCAAACGACGATGTTCTCATACACAAGCATAACAGATAATGCAAACATAAAGTAATAATTTCTACGGAATGGCCCATCAACATTTCAGAAGGTTTAGGTCCAATGGTCATAAGGTACGAACTCGCCCCAGTTTAAATGGCCCAGCAAGTCCGCATTTCTGACAATGGTCCAACTACATCCAAATGAGGATGGTCCATTAGCACATACTCAAGGAAATAATTGTTACTTTAACCATGCAAAACCGGTCTATGGGTGGGTTCGTAGGAGTATAGACAAAGACTCTCACCGGCGAAGGATGGCCCACAACTAGGTCTCCCCACTCAAGGGTTCGAGCGACCAAGTGAGCGCACCCTTTTTTATACACTAAGGTACGTGCCAATGAGCTATGGTGTGTGACGGACTGTCAAATGGATTTCCCGTTGTAGATTCCCCAGAGGGAAGGTGGAGCGAGGCTCACTTAAATACCCAAGCCTCTTAGGCTCTTATCGCTTGTTGTCAGGAATAAACGAGTCCTCCAAATTAGTCCATCACAATAGGCTACGGGTAGATGGCTATATAGGTGCCTTCACAGCTTTTCCTTCTAGAAAGGTAGTGAATGAAGGAAGACACCCAACCATTACCTAGCCTTAAAATGCCTTTGATTAAACCCCCATTTTATCCACTATAGACACGGTCAATTAAAACATAAATCCAAACATTACAAGACAATATTCGGGGCCGATTCTCTATCCCCAGTGGAGTCACCAGACTGTGGGAACACAGGAATCTGGGCGACGCATGCTGTCCCAGGCTCACGGCCCGGTCGGGAGTACGGAGTAGCCACAGGGGACTAAACCGGAGAATAATGGAGTCGCCACCCGGTGTGAACCGGGAAAATGAGATTTAAGGCCACACTCACCCCTCACAAAGGAAGACCTCAAACCGTTGGGTTCGGAATGGTCCCTTACTCATGCCACTTATAATGACAGGATTTATGTAATAATTTAATCTGGCTTAAATAGCACTTATTTCCAAGAGTATCATGCTTCTAAATTCACATGTACAAAATAAAACTTACACATATATTTCACATCTAAGATTGCATGCTTGGAAGTACATCAAAGGAGCGACAAACATACAACTTCATTGGCATATTATATTCAAGAAAACACAAGCACACATACTAACCACACAAGCACACCTGTGAGCACCTTCTCAAGTGGTACGTGGAATTGTATCCCAAGTACAGACCGTACTACCGTCCATTCGGAATCGGCTACGGAATTTATGTCTGGGTTTCCATCCGATATACCACAAGAAATAATACTCAAATGTTATCATGACATAGGTATATGAATTGTAATACATTAAACACATTGTATTCATACATGTGGGGATAGCTACTAGGAAAACTATGTATGAAATCTGATGAAAATGAATCAGTTCAGTGGGTACGCATTCGCGTAGCGTTTGAAAACGCGTTCGAACGGAACCAGACCTGATGCATGATAAGACTAAGAAAGTACGTGTGCGTTCACGTAGCGTTCGAGAACGCGTTCGAACGGTAAACAGAAGGTTCACGTTCGTATAGCGTTCGAGAACGCGTTCGAACGGAACCAGACCTGATGCATTATGAGACTAAGAAAGTGTGTGTGCGTTCGCGTAGCGTTCGAGAACGTGTTCGAACGGTAAACAGAAGGTCCGCGTTCGTGTAGCGTTTGAGAACGCGTTCGAACGGAACCAGACCTGATGCATACAACACAAAGAATAAAGATAACAATGTCAAGCTCAGTATGTCCGATTAAACGTATATTGCATTCAACCGAACACACATCAACCGGCGCGGCAAAGCATCGTGGTAAAGGGCTTTAACCCCTCCCCATAGGGGATCTTTCATTGCACTTACTAAGCCCATGCGCTCGATTGAATCACACATACAAAGAATTAAAAGCAATAATATCAAACTTAGTATGCCCGATTGAACGTATCCTGTATTCAACCGAACACACATCGACCGGTGCGGCAAAGCATCGTGGTAAAGGGCTTTAACCCCTCCTCGTAGGGGATCTTTCATTCCACTTCCTAAGCCTATGCGCTCGATTGAATCATCCATACATAAAATTAAAAGCAATAATATCAAACGTAGTATGCCCGATTGAACGTGTCTTGCATTCAACCGAACACACATCAACCGGCGCGGCGAAGCATCGTGGTAAAGGGCTTTAACCCTTCCCCATAGGGGATCTTTCATTCCACTTACTAAGCCCATGCGCTCGATTGAATCATACGTAAATAAGCAACATGAAGAATTCAAGTGACGAAAAATAAATAAATAAATCAAAGCAACATGAAACAAAAGAAGGTGCCGTTTATTCAAGCGGTACGTGGAGTTGTATCCCAAGTACAGACCGCACTACCGTCCATTCGGATTCGGCTATGGAATTTACGTATGGGTTTCCATCCTATATACCGCAAGAGACGACACTCTTTCATTCATCCAATATCCACAACACGCATCATACACACACAAGATTCAACAAATAATTAAAATACAGTCAAAATAAATAGCAAAAATCAAATAAAGATGAGTGTGGAAAGTACCCTCAGGTCTAACCTTTTTGCCAACTTTCGGGCTTGCGTTTCACGGATGTTGGAAAGGGTACAGCTCCTCAACTTCTTCGGTTCATTGGTTTAGCGTCCTAGCTCACTATTTTACTGTTTTGCTTGCCGTTCGGTCTCCGTTCTGCTGCTGTTCGGTCTCCATTCTGCTACTGTTCGGACTCTACTTTGCTACTCACTGTTCAGGTCACATGTTTTGACGTTTCAATGAACTGTTTCGAGTGTTTTTCGTGGTTTTTTAGTGTAGTTTTGTGTGGTTATTTCAAGGATTATAAGTGCAGTTTATGTTACTGTTTTAAGGGATTTTAGGGACTGTTTTGGGAGTGGTTTGGGCTGCTGTTTGGAGGTATATTTTCGGTGATGGAGGGCTGCTGTATGGGGAGATTTTCGGTGATGGGTAGAGGTTTAGGAGGGTGCTGTTTTCGGTTATGGAGTGGAGGAGATGAGGGGAATGGTTTGTGTTCTTCCTGTTGCTATTGCCGTGAGTGGCTAAGGCTCTTTGTGTTATGATTTTTTTGTGTGAGTTATCTGTATCAGCTAGCGGAATGCATGTCTTGGTTAGAGGTTGTTTATATAGAGAAGGGCTAGGGCTTCACCTTGTCTCACAAGGAAGGGATTTTGGCATTAAAATGAGGATTTGATTTGGTGTTGAGCAAGGAAAGTCAAAGATTGAGGGGGGGACAAATCTTGGCTAGATTAGGAATACAAAATATTTAATTTGTTATGATTGATTTTAATTAGGCATGACATCCTTTTAATTTAGTATGTGATTTATTTGGTTAGGAAGTTAATATATTTGATTTATCTTTATTAGGTATGATTATATTTTATGTTTTATTTAATTGGTAAATGGTTTAATATTTTTATTTAATTTTAATTTAATTCCCCATGTGTTTTAAATGTGTTTTATTAATTGAGATGTGTTTTATGGGCTTTGGGGGGCTAATTGGGCTGGGGTGCGAGGCTAGCAGCAAAACCAGAAACACCGACGCCGTTCGAACGCCCATTCGAACGCTACACGAACGTCCGCAATCTGCCTGACGTTCGAACGAAGTAACGAACGCAGCACTAACGAAGACAGTGAACTTGTGAAATGAACTTGATGACGTACTTATTCTGAATTTCCCCTTCCGACCTCCGTTTCCCGCAATATCCTTAGCTAAAAAGGTAGTGCCTCCAACTGAGACTCATCATCGGGTTTCACATGCGAAAATGCAATGCCTACAGTCGCCCCCACTTTGATGGGACTTGTGCAGTGTGTGACTTTGAACAATCCTATCAAAGTTATGCAATGCATTTTCACTTACCTGGCTCGGCTGCTGCCTCGAGCTGAGTTGGTGCTGCAGCGGACCTCGATCCTGGGACGCGTCCCAATAATAGCAACCGACAACGGGGGCACCTCGACCCAATACGCTGACAATAGGGACCTCGCCCTCGAACTCCTGATGATGTAGTGGGTACCTCGACCCTGACTACAACTGACAACGGGGGCACCTCGACCCTGGGCACCTCGACCCAACACCGCTGACCATAGGGACCTCGCCCTCGAACTGATGATGTAGTGGGTACCTCGACCCTGGGCACCTCGACCCGGAACTACAACTGACAACAGGGGCCCTCGACCCTGGGCACCTCGACCCAACACCGCTGACTATAGGGACCTCGCCCTCGAACTGATGATGTAGTGAGTACCTCGACCCTGGGCACCTCGACCCAGAACTACAACTGACAACGGGGGCCTCGCCCTCAAGCTAATATGGGCCTCGCCCTTTGGGACTCATCCCAAAAACTGAAATTGCGCTTACGCTGCTTGGCTCATTTCTGCCGCTTTCTCCTTTCTTCGAACCTGCGAACACAAAACGAAAACAAACACGAAGAGAATGCAATGTTACGTGTATGCATGAATGATTTTCTTATTCCGTTGGGTAGGTCTTCTGCTAATTCTCATGGTGACTGTTCGGTCTTCTCTCCTCAGGCAAAGTATTGCTTCAATCTGTCTACGTTGATCGGCTTGGTGAACTCGTTTCCCTCCAAGTCTGATAGCTTCACTGCCCCATTTCCTTACCTTCTGCACTATGTAAGGTCCTTCCCAGTTTGGTCTGAATTTTCCTCTCGGATCTGTCGTCGACGGCCTCGACTGCTTAAGTACCAAATCACCTTTTCTGATCTTGGTAGGACGCACTTTCTTGTTGAATGCCCGGGCCAGTCTCTTCTGATACAACTGCATGTGTACAAAGACTTCGTTCTCTTCTCGTCCAATAGTGCTAACTGATCAAACCTCTGTGCGGCCCAATCCTGTTCCGGTAATTCTGCCTCTGTTAATACCCTCATAGACTGTATTTCCACTTCTGCCGGCAATACTGCTTCCATTCCATAGACCAAAGAGTAAGGTGTGGCCTCTGTTGCTGTTCTTACTGATGTTCTGTACCCCCACAAAGCATACGATAATTTCTCGGCCCAATCTCTGCAATTTTCTGTCATCTTGGCTAAAATTGTTTTTATAGTCTTATTGGCTGCCTCAACTGCCCCATTTGCCTGCGGCCTGTACGGTGACGACTTGTGGTGGCCTATCTCATACCTCTGTAACATTGCCTTCGTCTCTCCTTGAAACTGGACCCCATTGTCTGTCACTACATGATGCGGCATACCATACCGACAAATGAGGTTCTGAGCTATAAACTTTGCCATCTGTTTTGCTGTAACATTACGGAATGATTCGGCTTCCACCCACTTCGAGAAGTAATCTACTGCCACTACTATGAAGCGATGCCCATTTGATGCATTCGGTCGAATTTCCCCAATCATATCAATCCCTCATGCTGAGAAAGGCCACGGCTCTGACAACCCGTGCAACTCTGTGTGCGGTAAATAATTCAAATTACCATGTGCTTGACAGTCATGACAGTGCTTCACCATCTTCGCGCAATCTGTTTCCATGGTTTACCAATAAAAACCTTGTCTCACTATCTTGCGGGACAGATTCAACCCGTTCATGTGCAGACCACATACTCACATGGATACTTAAACCCCTTATGTACACATACAGGCCGACGAATCATATCTTGATTCACACTTGATTAACGAGTGCATCGGTCCACACCCAACGAACATCTAGAGGCCAAACCATGAAAGGTTTCTAACATACATGACATCAAAGTGTGGAGGATTTCACACAAAATCAATGTTATTCTATAGTCAAATGATCACATACACTACTCGAACCTAAGAGATTCTTATTGATGGTGGTGTGTACTTCTAATTATTAGGAGTGACATGTGAGTCATTTAGTATTCGGTCCAACCAATACCCATACGTTTATACAAGCTTCCAAAGCTCATATGCTAGTATTCTAGGTTATAGGAATTCGACCGTATTCCAAAACCAACAACTAGGAATATTTACTTTAAGAATATTTTACAATAGTAATACTTATCTTAATGTCGGACCATCTAGTGTCCAGTATTACTACATGACTATTCTAAGGTCGATGTCATTCTTAGCAATACATCAATCTAGTATGCATAATGACAATACCATTAATAAAGTATGAAATGAAAATGTAGTTATTTTATTAATAAATAATAAAATGTACAATGCATTATTCGAATTGGCGCTCCAAGCACTAACTCCAACATGTAAGAATGTCTCAACGACCAAGTCAGTTCCATAGACACCTACAAGAGACCAAATCCAAATCCGTACTCCCAAACCTACATTTTTTTGTTGGAGAAACCATCCAAACTTCAATTGGAGAAATGATAACCAAACACAACCATCGCAACAACCTCCTCAGGTATATTAAAATTTTCAAAATTCTCATAATTAAGGGACTGATATCGATGTTGGTCCTCATTCTTCTCATGCTTACACCACCATATTTTATAAAGTTCCTGACATCAACTCATAAACTCATTGATACCGAGAATAAGGGGATCAATATCGATGGTGGTTTTTACATTCCCCAAAAGGGACAAGGCCCAACACGCCCCAGGTAAGCAAGCCTAAAGGCCCAAAAATGAAGAAAAACACACAAAAAATATGTGGGCCCCGATATATAGTGAAAAGTCCTCATACTCTAAAATGAATACCCTGACCTAACTGTATTCGGAGAATGGATTCTTGGTCCTTAACCTGTTGTGGCACCTGACCCGAGGAAGTGAGTTCACATGTGCTTGGTATTGCTGGCCCAACCTAAGGAACAATGGTGGGATCATGATAGAGCAACTTAGGTGGCATAACGTATGCCCTATCCAAAATAAGGAATATAGCTAGTGTAGGCACTGTATTTTTGCATATAAGTCCCGATGATGAGTCTCGTATGGAGACACTACCTCTTTAGATTATGGAAGCCGCGGGAAACGGACGTCGGAAGGGAAGAGTCAAGAATTGACATTTTTGTTGGATTTAATTCGCTGGATTAGCTTCGGTTCGCTTGTTGGACCTCTGTTTCAAAACACATTCTTAGCCCAAAATCCCGCAAGACACACACCAAGCCCGCACACCACTAAGCCACACACCAAGCCCACTAAATGGACCAAGCCCACATGCCCAAAGACTTAAGCCACACGCCCAATACACCTTCCTAAATAACAAAACACACATTAAACACATGCATAAATCAAGCCAAATCCCTTTCCTAAATTAAAGAAATCCCGTGGATCCCTTGCCTAATTAAACCAAATCATATCTCTAACTAAAAAAGAATAAATCAAATTAAATCAAATCACTCCCCTAATTAAAAGATTTTCCTTATCACATACTAATTAAAAATATCTCACATTAATGCACAAATCATTTTCCTTCTCAAACAAGGATAGCCCCCATCCATTTGCCTATAAAAAGAACCATTCACCAACACATTAAACCCCTAGCTCATTCTCACAAAAAACACAAAGAAATTAACCCATTGCCGTCCACACAAAGTCTTGAAAATCACCTCCATTGCCGTCCAAACAAGACCCCTACAACCCTTCATTACCGTGAACAATATCCCCACAAACAGCCCCCACATCTGCGCACCTTCTACCCACAAAACCAGTCCATCCATAGTCTCATAACCTCTTCACTGCACTGCCTTCTATTGCCGCACAAAAACCCTTCCATATAGCCGCACATCACACTACATCATACACCCAAAACAGCCGCACATCACACTGCATCATACACCCAAAACAGCCACAC
Source organism: Zanthoxylum bungeanum (assembly GCA_019454045.1). Lineage (NCBI taxonomy): Eukaryota > Viridiplantae > Streptophyta > Magnoliopsida > Sapindales > Rutaceae > Zanthoxylum > Zanthoxylum bungeanum. The sequence continues at coordinate 2,743 of SKCR01027149.1, read as the reverse complement.
ATAGCCCTCACCCAGCAAACCATTGACACGCCATCTGCCTTCATCCATTAGCCCATCCACTCATGTAACAAGCCTTCGAGCAGCCCTCTACTCTCTACAATAAACGCATGCAGCCAAACCACTCAAAGAATCCACAAACTGACACCAAAATCACAAACAAACCTTCACCTAATGCACAACTCTTACCCCACTCAATCAACACGTGCAGCCTCAAGCCACTCACACCACCGACTGCCCTTCAAACAACCCCTCCACATGAAGACACAACGCACTCCAAACGCATAAGCTGCCTCACGTCCCACATCGGCCAGAAACACATAAGCTACCTCACGTCCCTCACCGAAGCCACATTAGCCACAAAAAGCACCCCTAAAATTCCCCATGTCCAGCAGCATACAGCCCTAACAAATCACCCAAAAAACCACATTTCACTGCCGTAGCAAAGACCCTGAAAACATACCCAAAAATCACACATCTATTCACGCATAAACTACCCAAAAACCACCCTGCACTGCACCCTAAAATACCCCAAATCAGTTCCTAAACTGTCCCAAAACTGCACCCTAAAATACCCCAAAACTGTCCCACTAAACCGCAAAATAGCAAGCTTAATTCATGACCAGAAACCGCAACGAAACAGAGTAAAAAACAGCAGCCCAAACAGTGAAATAATGAGGAAAAACTTTGAACCAGTGAACCGGAGGAGTTGCGGAGCATCAACCATTCCGACGGTCGTGTAACGCACTTCCGAAAGACAACTTAAGAAGTTAGACTTGAGGGCACCCCTTTTATTTATTATCCTCTATTTTTATTTATTTTAGTACTTTATTTCATATGAGTATTGTGGATTGGTGCATGATGTGATTTCCGGATGAACAGAATATGTGATCTCTCTTGTGGTATATCGGATGGAAACTCGGACGTAAATTCCGTAGCCGAATCCGAATAGACGGTAGTGCAGCTTGTAATCGGGATACAATGCCACGTACCACTTGAGAGACACACGTATTTCGTTTCATCCAATCTTGTATTTGAGCATGATGTAGTTAGTAGATTATTTATTTATTTAGCATGATTTAATCTAGTAGGTTATTTATTTATCTAAGCATGATTTAGTCTAGAATATTGTTTATTTTTAAGTATGACTATATTATTTCTTTATGCATGATTTAATACTTTGATTTTGCATTAGGAATTTAATTTACGCTTTGTTTGAGTAGTTATTTATTTGTTCTTTGTGTTTGATGATTCGACATGCTCGTTGTGTGATATTATATGCTTGTCGTTATAATGACTTATTTTTAAAGCATGCGAACTTAGTCATATGATTTATTTTGATGAATTCGGACTAGATCTAAGTTACCTTTGAGCATACATGTTGAGTAGATTCGGTTAGTTTATTGCACAAATCATATCATTACAAGTGACATAAGTTAAGGACCATTCTGAACCCAACGGTTTGAGGTCTTCCCTTGCGAGGGGTGAGTGCGGCCTTAAATCACATTTTCTCGGTTCACACCGGGTGGCGACTCTATGTTATTCCTCCGGTTTAGTTCCCCCGTGGGCTATTCCGTACTCCCAACTAGGCCGTGAGCCTAGAACAACGTCGTCGATTTCTGTGTCCTACAGCTGGATAACTGATGATGAATAAACATTGAGGATAAGTTCATGTAGGCCATACCATCCACCATGGGTTGGTGTAGTAGCATAGAAACTTGTGTGTCAGAGTTATTACACTAACATAGTGATGATGGCTAGAATGAAAAAAGATGATGTCAAATGTTGTTGCATAGGTTGATGCAATGGTTGATAGTTAGAACGTAGGCTGTCAGAGAATGTAAGTTGAATGGTAATGATGACTAAGTGACATATGATGACGTCGTTGTTGATGAAAATGTGTTTTTAAGAACCTATATAAAGGGGTGGAAGCCATTTGAGAAAGGATTCGAATTTTTTACATTGAGACTTCCATTTTAAAATTGAAAGAAAAGTCTATTAGCTCGCTTGTGATTGAGAGAGAAAGTACGTCGTGAACACAACAATATTGTAAAATCACACCAAACAATCCCGACCCGAAGACTCATTTTCCTTTATTTTATGGTTATCTTCTCTTTGATAGGCCAGGTTGGTATTAACTCGAGGATAATAAAATACACTGATTTCTCCTTCGTGGACGTAGGTTGGGGCAATACTCCATCGAACTACGTAAATCTTTGTCTCTGTGTGTTTGTCTATCTTTTGCTAAATTTATGAGGTTCACACTAACCAAATAAATTCACAGTTGGATGAGGTTAATTTGAGGGGTAACTTCTCTATTTTTCCCTTCAAAAGAAAATCAATCATCAACACATTTATTTTTAATGCCTAAATGAAAATATACCATTGTGTCAGTGTTTTGTCAACAAGCTCTATTCAAATATCATAATTCTTTTTCAGAAGGTCCAAAGACTTGTTTGTCATTTTGTTTTATTGGGAGAACGAAATACTCTCTATTTAACTTTTATCTTATCCTTTGGACATTTGTTCAATTTCTATTAGTCGATGAGATATTGTGAAGTTTATTCACAAATTCCCTTGTTAAAGTGATCATTTATATGATAAAAAAATATGAAAAATTGTAGGAAAATTTCGAAGGGGTGTGTCTTAATGGTATAATATTTAGGATTTGATTGCCAAATAAATTCAAGGGTGTATTTCTTGTAAGAGCCTGAGACAGCCGTAGATTTTATATGCTCCATTTATG
>SKCR01027148.1:0-43705 GCA_019454045.1 Zanthoxylum bungeanum | reverse complement strand
CAGTGTACCAATGAACCGGAGGAGTTGCGGAGTATCAATCCTTCCGACGGCCGTGTAACGCACTTTCGAGAGACGACCTAAGAGGTTAGACCTGAGGGCACCCTTCTTATTTGTTCTCATCCTTTTCTTGTTGTTTATTAGAATTCCTTCGCATGAGAGTCGTTTGTTGATACATGTTCTGGTCCTTGAATGAATGGAATATGTGTTCTCTCTTGTGGTATATCGGATGGAAACCCGGACGTAAATTATGTAGCCGAATCTGAATGGACGGTATTACAGTTTGCACTCATGATACAATGCCACGTACCACTTGAGAGATTCACATGTTTCGTTTCATCCAACCTTGCGTTTTAAGCATGATTTAGTCGTTAGTATGTTATTACTTTCTGCATGTTACTTATTTATGCATGGTAATATAATGCGCATGGGCGAATCAAGTCGGATTAAAGGTCCTCCGTTTTGAGGGATGAAAAGCCAAAAGGCTACTTTTGCCACGACGTTTTGCCGCGCCGGACGAAGTATGTTTGATTGAATATGAGATATGTTTAATCGGATATACGGAGTTCCACATTATTGTCTCATTCATTTTTATGCATTGTAATGTAATAAGCATGGGCTAACTAGGGTGGAATAAAGGTTATCTATTCGAGGGAAATGCCTGAAGGCTACCTTTATCATGATGTTTTGCCATGCCTTTTATTATGTCATTTACCCTTTGTATATCATTGCTTTATTTACGCATGCATTGCTTTCTAGTGCGCATGAGCCAACTAGGGTGGATTAAAAGTCCTCTATTCGAGGAAAATGCCTAAAGGCTACCTTTACCACGATATTTTGTCGCGCCGGACGAGGTACACTCGATTGAACGTGAAATATGTTCAATCGGGCATACGAGGTCCTATTTCGCAATTTAATTACCTAAAGTGTATTACATGATTAATCACCCAAATCAATATTTCTAAAACACCAAATTAGTCCAATTAATCATGTTCATTATCATCATCACATGTCCAACACATAAATGAAAAAATCAAACCCATAACATGCTTTAAAGGTCTCGGCCAAGGAAGGATTTTGTGTCCGATTTGGTTTCAATCCAATCGAACCCACAATCGACATTAAATCAACATCCCGAATGATTTCCAATACATCCAATGTTCAAAAATCAAAATACCAAGACATTTAAGGGCATCATCCAATTCGGCCAACATGATTAATTTGGGGATTTTATGTTCAATTCAAAATCCAATCCAATTAGTTTCAAATTAACATTATCCTTAATGATTCCAACTCATCCAATGAATCAAAATCAAAAAAATTCCAAATTACCAAAATCCAATTTACATTCGGCCAAGGTATAATTTTTGGGGAAAATAATTCCAAATCATTTTTCAACAAATTGGTCCAACCAAAATGCAATTAGACATGTTATAAGCATACTCAAACAATCAATTTATTCAAATCATGCTCAACACAAATTTACCCAATTTTAAACCCTACATTTTTCATGCTTGAACCTATAGCTCTGATACCATTGTTAGGTTTATTCTAGGTCCCAAGATCAAACAAGCAATGAAATACATGTGTGAATACATCAAAGGAGGTAGCGGAATACTCACATCGATCGGTTGAGACGAATCGGCAACAAACGAAATTGATTTTTCCCTTGCAAAAACGCAACTGCAGTGCAGTCCACTGCCTTGACAGTTTCAGTTTTGAGTCAAGTTTTGAGCTTCGAATCTTCGTCAAATGGTTCCCAACTCATGGGTGAACCTCCCTACCACCTTTGCAAGTCTCTCAGAGTGCTAGCTCTTCTTGATTTTGCCACAAAATCAAGCACATTGCTTCCCAAACTCACGCCCAAAATGAAGAAAACCAGTGAGCATTTTACTGCCCATTTGGGCGTGAATAATGAAAGAGAAAGAGAGGAGGGAAGTGTGTATATTAGGTTTGTAAAGCATTTCCAAAATGCCTTATATATTTTTCATAAAAATATATTAAACATTTACCAAACAATTAATTAAAATCAATTGGTAAATACTTTCCACCAACTTACACTATTTCACCAAAACACATCACTATTCATTTTCACTTTATTAAAGTGGCATGTCTTTCAATCAATCAATCACATCACTCAAAGTGACGTTTGATTTGACGCTTGATGTGACGAATGATTTGACGCTTGATGTGACTTGCGTTGCCGCACTCGAATTCGAAATGCGGATGCGCTCGCAATCACACTCGGGCTCGGGTTCGCTAATTCCTAATTAGCGAATTTACCGTTGCGTCGTAATTAAATGATTACGCCTAGCGAATTCACTATTCACGTCGCTAACGAGTTAATTCTAAATTAATTCATTCGCCTGAATTAAAATCCAATTTCAATTCCGCGTTGAAATCCAATTTCGTTTAATATATCGAATATATTAATTTACCGATTAATTCTAAATTAATCATTCTCTCTCTTTAGACGATATTTTATCCCAGATAAAATATCTCCGTAATTAATCCTAGATTAATTTTCTCTCTCTCATCAAATTAATCCCAGATTAATAAATGTGCGAGTCATGCGTCATCGGTGGATCACTGGGAAGCGACCCATGAGATCCCCGGATATGTTGGCAGTAAATACGGTCGTCGGAGTATCCGAATCACGTACGTACCAAGTACTACGTTCTACCGATTTACGAGACAAGGTTGGCTTCTAGCAAAGCACCAAGCCTACCCAATTCTCCGGACATATTCTTATAAGAATATTTAAGATCTATATCAAGCGTAGTATACCAAGTATTATGTATATCGGCCCAGTATCGGATAGTCACGTGCTAGGGCTGGGGCTGGATAAGTGTCTACCCCGTCCGAAGCACATGTCGGATGTCTGCTAACTAGTCTCTATAATCGGATATACATGACCTTGTCATAATATCCCGATGGCCGGCCAGCACTTAAGAGCACTAATACCGTATCCTGCGTGACATCATTTCCACTATGACTGGAGTGATACTTCCGTCTTGACATCACACCCAATACTCTACGATTCTCAATATACCCAGCATTGGCGTACACAGAACCGGTTAGAGTCCTAGACGACCTCAACTAAAGTATATTGATTGTCGTAAGCATTAGCGGTGCAAGTCTCAGGTTAAGACCAAACACACCTACCCTGATGTCGGACTCCCATAGACACATAGTCATAATACCAATGGGATTCCGAGGGGTCTATCCAGAGCGAAGCTGTTTCCCGTACCATCGGTGAAAACAACCTCCTATCGTACTTGCATGAGTATCCAATACCCAAATATATGAGAACTATGCCGTTGTGCCCTCACAACGCGCACAAGTGCAATACTAGCCTATTCCGCATTATCGATGTCCAGTCTCGATAATACTACGACTAGGGATATTTAATGATTAATCCTTCGTGGACTGATACTGTCTCATATCATCTCAATCCAGGAACTAATCATATGGACCTCTCTTCATTTATATATCTAAGGTGATCTAATCACAAATGATGAGAGTGCAATTTCCTTGTCACATAGTTAATTTGTACAACAACACTATGATCTGTACAAATAGTGACGCTATGGGTCATATTATCCAACAATCTCCCACTTGGCACATAGCCAGTCACTCAAGTGTCGTACACCCGAACTATGTACGGTTCGCTCAAATTGCTGAGAAAAGGTTTTCGTCAGCGGATTTCCATGATTATCGTCTAACGCGATTTATACGATCATCACATCACCACGATGTATGATCCAACGAATCAGATGAATATAGAAGTATATATCTGGATCGTCGATGAGACCTTTAATTCTTTAGCCTGTGCTGACACCTAGTTCAGCTGCTAACAGAACTATATCTAATCTAATTAGATTTATTATCGACCCAAATGGCTTCTATTGCTGCCTCAGCCGCAACAATAATCCGCATTTGTTGTTTATTCGGCAACAGTATCTTGCTCGGAAGATTTCCAGCTCACTGTCCCGTTATTCAAACTTTATAGTACCGCAGTATTTTAACTGTTTGGAAACTTGCGGTAGTGATCCCAGTCACTTCAAGTTCTCCTTCTCCATAGTTTTAGACAGCATCTTTAGTTCTCTAAGATACTAACATATGTCCTTAACTTCAATCCAGTGACTATCACTTGGATTGACCCGATTGTGACTCCATATGCTCAAAGCGTATGAGACACCATATCAAGTACATTTTAAATGTACAATTTCTCAGAAAGTGTTAACAACTCCAAATCTATCCCAGTAGATCTTTATTCCTTGAATAAAGGCTGTTACTCCCCAGAATTCTACGGAGAATATCTATGAAAGCCAAGCTTTCACCAATTGCTTTATGGGAATTTCATTATCAGTGCTCTCCCACTAACCTCCTTATATACACAAGAATCATTTCGTTTTGAGTCAAATTATAAACCATTATGATTATTTCAAAACGACAGTTCCAACAACCTAATGCTTGCTTCAATCCAAACTGGATGATCGAATAACCCGCAAACCTTGTTTGACGGTTATACAAAATCGTTAGGATGTTGTAAATATCCTCCAAAAGGTTTCCTTTTCAGGAAGGCGATTTTGATCTTTAACTAACACATTTCATAAATGAAATATGCAGTATCAACAAGCATCATCAAAATGGATTTACCATGGCAACAGGTAAAAGGTTGAACCATTATTAACATAATGCTGATAACGATACCTTTCCGTCACAAGCCTAGGTTTGTACGTTGGTATGTTGCCATCCATGTATGTCTTCCTTGAAGACGTTTACAGTACCAATAGGCACAATGCCTTGCGGTACAACAACTAGTATCCAAACATAGTTGTTATTCATGGAATCCATTTCAGACTCATGGCACTTTGCCATAATAGGGAGTCGATACCTCGTATCACTTCCTCAAAACGTAGTCGGTTGGTATACCTCTACAAGATTAATATCTTTATGAGGTTACATCAGAAACCCATACCCCATGTTGTTTTCTGATTCTCTCCGATCTACGCGGTTCTTGTGTATTCGAAGATTAATGGTACAGATTCATCATTGATGAACTGTTTGTGTTCCTTTAAGGACTTCGTGCCTTGAATAGTATTACTCCGATTTTCATCGAGTATCACTATCCTCCCACTGACCACTGCATATCGGTGTTCCTCTTAGGAAAACCGCATGGTGAGCAACAATTATATTGTTCTCATGTGAGATTTATAAGTACTATAATTATGGTTTCCCTTAGGATAACCTATAATTGGCACTTATCCAATTTGGGTTCTAGTTTGGTATCATCCAAACGTTATGCCCGGCATACCCAAATTATTAGGAATGAGAAACCCTATTTCTTTCCTGTTCATATCCTATATGATATCTGTCAAACAGATTTATTTGGAACCTTATTCTAAATAAGTTTTGCACTGTTAATACATATCCGTTGAAGGAAATGGTAGCTCAGAGCGACTCGTGATAAACCTTATCATGTCCAACAAAATTCGATTTTCAGTTCGGACACACCGTCAAACTGACATGTCTCGGGAGGAGTCCTCATCTGAAAGAATACCATACTCTTTCATGTATATTTGAAACTTACTGCTTAAGTATTTTCCATTACGGTCTTACCGTGACGGCATAATACTATAGTCGATCTGTTTATCTACTTCGTGTCGAAACTCTAATTGTTTCCGATCTGTGTTCTTCAAAAGAAACACATAACCATAACGTGATGCCACATCCGTTAAGGTCACGAAATATTCATGTTCACATCTAGCCTAGCTAGATATGGGCCCACTAACTACACCATGAATAAGGCTAACAGATCGGTGGCACTTACACTATTACCAAGTAAACAGTGTTTTAGGTACTTTACCTAACAAACTAGATTCGTAGACTTTATTTGAATAGTCAAATCAGTCCTAGTACCCACTCTTCAAAAGTGTGGATATACGAGTCTTGTCTAATTCTGTCCTAGACAACAATGCCACAAATAAGTCTCTACTTGATCAAATCAATTTGAGCTATTTATTTGTCATTTTATATGTTTGAGATTTTAATTATATTCAAAATATAAATTATGTTATTCACATCTAATGTGTTTATCTCAGTATCATCTTTATATAATGAAACACTTAGTGTTCTAGAATATAAAGGTTATCCACAATGGATTAAACACTGATATAGAGATAATGTCTCTAGTCAAACTAGTTACATTATAACAGTTCCTAATTTAAGTACACACCCGAAGGGTAGTTCCTAAACTTAGGTATCTACGGTCGAAACAGCGACTTTCATCCCGTTTCCGATTCGCAGAGCAATCTCAGCTTGAAGTCAGTATCCTGCTCAAAGCAGATCTGAACATCAATACATATATTTTATGTACCACACTAAGTATTTAAAATCTAATTTCAATACTAGTAGTGAACATAACTTTGACAACCATTTTTAAAGTCAGAGCCTTGCCCTTTCTTTAATTCCTTCGTGTCTGCCATATCCAAATGGTAGTCACTTTGGGATATGTCAATTATCTTTTTCAATATTTCAGGAACCTTAGGCCAAGCCTTGGGTTTTTAGAATATCGAAACGATGTGCGCCTCGTGCTACATGCCCAATTGCAAACTTTGACTTTATCTCCTCTAGAATAGTCAATTAATTCTCCAAGAATTATAAATTGCAATTTTAATACTTCTTAAATCTAAAATTAGATTTTTGATAAGTATGTTAAATTAAGCACTAAAGTCATCATCACATAAATCTTCCAAAGATTTTATGCTCTACTTATTTTGCTTAATTTTGGGCTTAAGGTATAATAAGTTATTTTATCAAATAAAGTAACCTATTATTTATTCCCAATTTGAAAATTAAATCATTTAAAATATTTAATCCAAGATTATATTTTAAATATCCAATTTTTCAATTCTTTCTTGATTTCAATAGTCCAACTATTTAATCAATGATTAGTGGTACTATATATTATAATGATTATAATAGTCCAACTATATAATCAAATATAATCCAATTAATTAACCTCAATTACATTGATTACTATAATCCAATTATAAAATCAACTGTAAACTGAAATTAATTAATTCAAATATATTGATTAATATAATCCAATTATATATAATCAACTATAATACAGTCCAACTGTTTATTAAAACAACATTAAATATTAGTCCAACTAATACTTTTAATATATATGACGAGTGATATTTGTTTGAGCGCGTATGGCGAGTAATTGAACGAATATTGCAAATTCAATTCTTGCCTCCCACTATTTTTCGTCGAGCCTCTAACCCTCTGTCGAGTACTCGGGAAACCGTGTTTCCTAGTGGGCTAGGATCCCGTTAAATATCACACAATCTTGACTTTGGCCAACAAATTGTATGATAATTAACTAGGTAGATCTCTAAGATCAATTGGATCTAATCCAATTCCTAGATCCAGTAGGTGGACATCCAAGTCCTAAACATATATCCTATATATGCCTATATATCCAATATATACCCTAACCTTTTTCCTCTGAATCAACTAGGCCTTGGCTTTGGCACAACAAACCTAATGATCCCAGTCAAGCGCGGACCCATTGACCATGGAAGCTTCGTAATCAATGTCGTTGGACAAGAAGTGGTCTTGACTTTGGCCAACAAACCACAACTTGGACAAGACACCAATATGGAACAAAGCCTCGTGATTCAAACACATCTTCGACGGACAAGGGCTTGACTTTGGCCAACAACCCATGCCAATCTAGGATCTTGAGCAAGAATCACTCAATGGAAGGAAAAGACGCATGATATTTGATGAGGGCTTTTCGCGTGCAAATTGGCTACCAATTTCATTATCTTTGTTAAGGTCTCATCATCATACACCCTTAAACATGCATTCTAAATACATAATAAAGCGAGTATGAAAATAAATAATAATGATATGCGGATGGATACTTAACATATTGATCCTAGATCAAATCTCTCCCTTTCTCACTCAAGCTAGCACTTGTATTACTTACTCTACCCGTTACACTACACTTCTAAAGAAACCTCATTTACATTGAGGGGAATAGGTGAGAAGAGAATACAAAGAGAATAGAGGTGATAAGGCTGGACACGCAGGTCCAATTTAATAAATCGAATTTATTACAACAATTTCCAAAATTGCCCCACCCGACTAATATCCATCCGATATACATTATTCATTCATCACAACCACGTATTCACACAAAAGCATGCTATCAATCAATCTAATCAAATTAATTAATCTGATAATTATGTGATCATCCAATGTTCAAACAACGATTTGATTTTGGTCGAGTCAAACTCGTTTTGCGAATAAGTACTCAAAGTACGAATTCTTGAATTAAATTAAACTACATAATTAAATCCAATTTAACATGTATTTAATACTAATTCACTATTCAATTCCAAATTAAATATTACACTTTATTTAATAAACCTTTAACGACTTAAATTCCAAATTTAATCGCTACGGGTCTCAAAACCCGATTAACGTCCATGTTAGTTTAATTCAAGTCCAATGGGCTTTTAATTAATTTCTTTAAGGCGTGGGCTTCGGCAACCAAAGCCCAATCAAGGAGTTAACCCATAAGCCTAGAAATCAATTTAGGCCCATTAGGCCCATTAAACTTTAAATAAAAATTTGGATTGCTTGTTGCATTTGGGCTTTATGTGTGTTTTGGGCCCAATTGGATCCAATCCATTGGCCTAAACCCAACTTGATAAAATCAAGCCCAATAACCCCAATTACAACTTAATAAGCCCAAATCCAATTTAAAGGCCTAATTCATTAAATTACACAAATCCAATTTCGCAATTTAATTACCTAAAGTGTATTACATGATTAATCACCCAAATCAATATTTCTAAAACACCAATTAGTCCAATTAATCATGTTCATTATCATCATCACATGTCCAACACATAAATGAAAAAATCAAACCCCCATAACATGCTTTAAAGGTCTCGGCCAAGGAAGGATTTTGTGTCCGATTTGGTTTCAATCCAATCGAACCCACAATCGACATTAAATCAACATCCCGAATGATTTCCAATACATCCAATGTTCAAAAATCAAAATACCAAGACATTTAAGGGCATCATCCAATTCGGCCAACATGATTAATTTGGGGATTTTATGTTCAATTCAAAATCCAATCCAATTAGTTTCAAATTAACATTATCCTTAATGATTCCAACTCATCCAATGAATCAAAATAAAAAATTCCAAATTACCAAAATCCAATTTACATTCGGCAAGGTATAATTTTTGGGGAAAATAATTCCAAATCATTTTTCAACAAATTGTCCAACCAAAATGCAATTAGACATGTTATAAGCATACTCAAACAATCAATTTATTCAAATCATGCTCAACACAATTTACCCAAATTTAAAGCCCTACATTTTTCATGCTTGAACCTATAGCTCTGATACCATTGTTAGGTTTATTCTAGGTCCCAAGATCAAACAAGCAATGAAATACATGTGTGAATACATCAAAGGAGGTAGCAGAATACTCACATCGATCGGTTGAGACGAATCGGCAACAAACGAAATTGATTTTTCCCTTGCAAAAACGCAACTGCAGTGCAGTTCACTGCCTTGACAGTTTCAGTTTTGAGTCAAGTTTTGAGCTTCGAATCTTCGTCAAATGGTTCCCGACTCATGGGTGAACCTCCCTACCACCTTTCGCAAGTCTCTCAGAGTGCTAGCTCTTCTTGATTTTGCCACAAAATCAAGCACATTGCTTCCCAAACTCACGCCCAAAATGAAGAAAACCAGTGAGCATTTTACTACCCATTTGGGCGTGAATAATGAAAGAGAAAGAGAGGAGGGAAAGTGTGTATATTAGGTTTGTAAATCATTTCCAAAATGCCTTATATATTTTTCATAAAAATATATTAAACATTTACCAAACAATTAAATAAAATCAATTGGTAAATACTTTCCACCAACTTACACTATTTCACCAAAACACATCACTATTCATTTTCACTTTATTAAAGTGGCATGTCTTTCAATCAATCAATCACATCACTCAAAGTGACGTTTGATTTGACGCTTGATGTGACGAATGATTTGACGCTTGATGTGACTTGCGTTGCCGCACTCGAATTCGAAATGCGGATGCGCTCGCAATCACACTCGGGCTCGGGTTCGCTAATTCCTAATTAGCGAATTTACGGTTGCGTTGTAATTAAATGATTACGCCTAACTAATTCACTATTCACGTCGCTAACGAATTAATTCTAAATTAATTCATTCGCCCGAATTAAAATCCAATTTCAATTCCGCGTCGAAATCCAATTTCGTTTAATATATCGAATATTAAATTTACCGATTAATTCTAAATTAATCATTCTCTCTCTTTAGAAGATATTTTATCCCAGATAAAATATCTCCGTAATTAATCCTAGATTAATTTTCTCTCTCTCATCAAATTAATCCCAGATTAATAAATGTGCGAGTCATGCGTCATCGGTGGATCACTGGGAAGCGACCCATGAGATCCCCGGATATGTTGGCAGTAAATACGGTCGTCGGAGTATCCGAATCACTTACGTACCAAGTACTACGTTCTACCGATTTACGAGACAAGGTTGGCTTCTAGCAAAGCACCAGCCTACCCATTCTCCGGACATATTCTTATAAGAATATTTAAGATCTATATCAAGCGTAGTATACCAAGTATTATGTATATCGGCCCAGTATCGGATAGTCACGTGCTAGGGCTGGGGCTGGATAAATGTCTGCCCCGTCCGAAGCACATGTCGGATGTCTGCTAACTAGTCTCTATAATCGGATATACATGACCTTGTCATAATATCCCGATGGCCGGCCAGCACTTAAGAGCACTAATACCGTATCCTGCGTGACATCATCTCCACTATGACTGGAGTGATACTTCCGTCTTGACATCACACCCAATACTCTACGATTCTAAATATACCCAGCATTGGCGTACACAGAACCGGTTAAGTCCTAGACGACCTCACGACCTCACTAAAGTATATTGATTGTCGTAAGCATTAGCGGTGCAAGTCTCAGGTTAAGACCAAACACACCTACCCTGATGTCGGACTCCCATAGACACATAGTCATAATACCAATGGGATTCCGAGGGGTCTATCCAGAGCGAAGCTGTTTCCCGTACCATCGGTGAAACACAACCTCCTATCGCACTTGCATGAGTATCCAATACCCAAATATATGAGAACTATGCCGTTGTGCCCTCACAACGCGCACAAGTGCAATACTAGCCTATTCCGCATTATCGATGTCCAGTCTCGATAATACTACGACTAGGGATATTTAATGATTAATCCTTCGTGGACTGATACTGTCTCATATCATCTCAATCCAGGAATTAATCATATGGACCTCTCTTCATTTATATATATAAGGTGATCTAATCACAAATGATGAGAGTGCAATTTCCTTGTCACATAGTTAATTTGTACAACAACACTATGATCTGTACAAATAGTGACGCTATGGGTCATATTATCCAACAGTCTACACTCCCGCAAACCCACACGTAGACAATAGTTGTATGACCAATAGAAACTATTTCCTCGTGCTTGTGTTTATGGACCATCATCATTTGGATTCAGTTGGACTTCTTGTCAAAAATGCGAACTTGTTGGGCCATTTAAACGGGGATGAGTTCGTATCTTATGAAAATTGGGCTAAAAGTTTCTAAAATGCCGATGGGCCACTCTATTGAAATTGTTTCTTTATCCTTATGCTTAGGACCATCATCATTTGGATTCAGTTGGACTTCTTGTCAGAAATGCGAACTTGTTGGGCCATTTAATCTGGGATGAGTTCGTATCTTATGACAATTGGGCTAAAAGTTTCTAAAATGCCGATGTGCCATCCTGTGTTTGGGCCCCTTATCATTTGAAGTTGTTTAGCCATGTTATCGCAAAGTTGTAAACATGTTGGGCCTTTTCAACTGGGACAAGTTTGCACCTTACAATAATGTGATTGAAGCTTTAAAATGACAAGAGGCCGACCTATATATTCCATGCATTGCACGCATACATGCTGACTGAGAATTTTAAAAGACACCATAGATTCTCGTTGGGTTAGTAAAGAGGGAAGACTTATCAAAAAATGATAGCAAACATGAGTGAATCAGAGAATGAGGTATCCCGTATGGATCAGTTAGAGACCAATCTCACCAAGGTTACTGAACAGTTACAAGCCTTGACTATTGCTATGGCTAATATGGCCATGCCCCGTGCTGGGGGAAACTCTGAGGATATGAGGCGTGAGAAGCCTCCGAACAGGTTGGGGGATGACATCCCGGGTTTTGATGATGATATGGCTGAATATGCTGCGGGGAAAATGGAAGGGTCTCAAACTGATTACAGAAACTCTGAGATCAGGTAGAGTCGGTTACCCGTAGAATGAGGGGCAAGCACGAAGACCTGTTGGATTATGAGGCAATGACGTTTGAGGAACAGTTGCCAGCTCAGTTTAAAATGCCGGATATAGCCAAGTTTAATGGGAACGGGGACCCCAAGGTCTATCTCCGACAGTATGTTTCAGTTATGAGTTCAGTGGGTCTATCCAACCGTCAGGTTTAGAAAATGTTTAGGATGTCGCTCGAGGGGGCACCCGTGGTATGGTATCACAGCCTGGAGAGGAAGATCAATGAGGATTGGAGGGAATTGGCGGAGGCCTTCTTGAAACAGTATGTTACAGATCTGGAGATTGACTTGTCACTCCGGGACTTAGAAAATACCAAGCATAAGCCATAAGAAAGCTTCAAGGAATATGTGGATCGTTGGAGGAGCCAGCTTCTGAAGATGCAGACTCAGCCCTCAGAGAAGGACCAAATCAAAATGATCATCAAGGGCACCAAGCCCTCCATTTATGGCAAGTTGAGGAGGATGGCCTCCATGATTACTGATTTTTCGACAGTTGAGGGAAAGTGTCATGGATATTGAGGAACAAAAGGCCGAAGAGAAGAAAGTTCTATAGCCTGAACAGGAGGCCCATTGGGGGAACATCAGGTACTAAGCCTGTTTCTGATGAAATTACTGCCATCCGGAACCGGTGATTCTCCAACCTGGGTAGACCCTTGTCTAAGGTGCTGGAGAAATTAAAGAGACATGGACTTCTGAAACCCTTAGAGACCAAACCACTTCCACAACCTCCACCACCACATCTCAACCTGAACCACTATTGTCATTTCCACCAACAGAAAGGCCATGACAGTGACAGTTGCGCCCGCCTCCGCCATGAAATCCAAGACCTCATAGACTCCCAAAAAATACCCGACTCTGAAAAAGAACAGCCCAACACACATCGAAACCCCCTACCAAATTATCACTCTGTCCCACCACCTACCTATATGATAAGCCCTGGCCTACCCGAAAGCCTTGTCCTCAAATTCTTTGACTACCAAGCCTTTTGCCTGCAGATTTGGGATAGCAACAACAAAGATGAAACAGAACAGTGGAAGAATTTCTAGGAATACTTCTCCAGTAGTGATGAAGAGGAGGTGAGAGGGATGACACGCAGCGGGCATTTCTACAGTGATACGGCTGAGAAGGGTAAAGAAGTGTTGACAGAAGGGAGAGAAGTGGCAGAAAATATGGATAATACTGAAGATGATACTGTGCTGCGCCAGCTAAAGAAGACATGTGCACAGGTCAGCATCTGGGAATTGTTTGTTCGTCACAGAGCACAGACGTGCTATGGTTGAAGCCTTGAGAAAAATAATAATACCAGAGGATGCTAATCCTACAATGTTTATGGGATCAGTACAGAAGGAGGCTTTGCAGGCAATAACCTTTTCTGAGGAGGAACTCCCGGCAGAGGGAAGAAATCATAACAAGCCACTATTCATCAAGAGCTGAAGTGAGAGGAAGAAGACATCATGTGTAATGGTGGATGATGGCTCATCCATCAATGTGTGCCCTTTGAAGATCCTATCGAGATTGGGAATGAAGGTGAAAGATCTGGATCCCTCCAATATGACTATCAAGGCATATGATGACAGTAAGCGAGGAGTTGATGGCACTTTCGCTGCAATAGTTATGGTGGGACCGATTGAGGATGAGGTTGAATTCATTGTGCTTGACATCCCGGCTACTTTTGCTTTGTTGTTAGGGAGGCCATGGTTTCAAAAGCTTGGGGGCGTGCCCTCCACTCTACATCAGGTTATTAAGTTCCCGTACGGGGGATAGATTGTCACCATCCGAGCTGAGGTAGCCAATGTTGTGGCCGCTTTGGAAATACAACCTTTCACGAGGTTCCAAGTGTCGGCAACCTTCGAGGAGTGGGTGGATCCTAAGGTGGCTAGGATCATGGAAAAGATGAAGTTCGAGCCGGGTGAAGGTTCGGCATTGCCAAACTTAAAAGGGCAGACCACTCGGAGAGGACTGGGGTACAAGTCTGATGAGGATAAGCCGAAGACCAAAAAGAAAGGGTTGAAGCTGATGGAATGCTTTGTGAAGGCTACTGGGTATCAAGGAGAGCCCGAACCAGTAAAAGTTAATGAGGTCATGATACCGGGGTTTGAGATCTTTCAAGATGTGCTGGGTGAGAAACCGCGGACGGAAGAAGTTGCGAAGGAAGAAGATAAGTGGGAAGAAGAGCTGATGAAGCTAGAAAGCCTAACCATTGAGGAGAATAAAGAGGCTGAGAAAAACCCAGTTGCGGAGGATGAAGTGTCCATAGATGACGAGGATATTTATCTTCCTGATTTATTTGAGTGTACTCCCGCATTTGCTAGTAATAAAGACAATCATTTTGCTTACTTGCCTGAGTCTCTTCCTTTCAACTTGCATGACTTGAGCATATTTGACATCAGCTCAACCAGAACAAATGCATTTAACCTTGGTACACCTGAGAGCCCCAATGAAATTCTAATTGCAAGTGAGGTTACCTCTGAGGAGCGGGAGAAATTAGAAGGAATATTAGTCAAATATGCCAAGGTATTTGCTTGGTCCTATGAGGACATGCCTGGAGTAGACAGAAGCATCGCCCAGCATACAATACCAACTTATCCAAATATGAAGCCAATGAAACAGAAACTTCGACGGATGAGACCTGAGTGGGCCGAGAAGATCAGAGAAGAAGTCAAGAAACAGATAGATGTGGGGTTCCTAGAAGTAGCGAAGTATCATGAGTGGTTGGAAAATATTGTGCTGGTGCCAAGAAAGATGGGAAAGTCAGAATGTGTGTGGATTACAGGGATCTTAACAAGGCTTGCCCGAAAGATGATTTTCCTCTACCTCATATAGATGTACTAGTTGATAGTGCGACTTTATCTGCCATGTATTCATTTGCAGACGGGTTTTCAGGATACAATCAGGTTCTCATGGCTGAAGAAGACAAGCACAAGACTGCCTTTGTCACCGAGTGGGGCACATACTGTTACAAGGTAATGTCGTTTGGGCTCAAGAATGCAGGAGCTACTTATCAGCGGATGGCCACTACATTATTCCACGATTTGATGCACAAAGAGATTGAAGTATATGTGGATGACATGATGGTGAAATCAGAGACAAGAATCGGGCATATAGAAGCGCTGGAGAAGTTCCTTCAGAGAGTTGACGAATACAACTTGCGGCTGAATCCCAAGAAATGTGTCTTTGGGGTAACATCAGGAAAATTGCTGGGACATACAGTAGGAATGGGAGGGATAGAGTAGACTCTGAGAAGATCAAAACAATCACCGAAATGCCCGCACCAAAGACTGAGAAAGAAGTTAGAGCATTCCTCGGGAAAATTCAGTACATCAGTCGGTTCATCGCCAAGTTGACATCAGTGTGTGAGCCTATCTTCAAACTGCTGAGAAAAGACCAACCAGTGAAATGGAATGAGCAATGTCAAGCAGCCTTCAACAAGATCAGAGAATACTTGGTAAAGCCTCTTGTATTGAAACCTCCAAGACCGGGCAAACCCTTAGTACTGTATTTAGCCGTAGAATCAGAAGCACTGGGGGCAATGATGGTACAGGCAGATGAGACGGGAGTAGAGCATGCGGTCTACTATCTCAGTAAGAAGATGCTTCCGTACGAAGCCCGCTATCAAGAAGTAGAGAAGATCTGTTTGGCAGTGGTATGGGCGTCCAGAAAATTGCGTCATTACTTCCAATCTTACAAGATCCAGGTGGTAGCAAAGGAGAATCCCTTGAAGTATCTACATTCAGTACCTTCGCTAGTGGGGAAGTTGGGCAGATGGTTAGTGTTGCTAACATAGTTTGACATTGAGTACCTCACTTCCAAAGTAATCAAAGGGCGAGCCGTAGCAGAGTTCCTGACATTGCAACCTATTGAAGGGGATCAGTACAAGTTTGAATTCCCAGATGAAGAGATCCAGGCAATAACAGTTCAAGAATGGAAGATGTATTTCAACGGAGCAGTGAATTGCAAAGGAGCCAGAATTGGGATCGTGATAGTGACCCCCGAAGGAGAAACTTTGCCTATGGCCAATAGGTTGACGTTTGGAGTAACTAACAACGAGGCCGAGTATGAAGCATGTGCTTTTGGATTGACTGCACTGATAGCCTTGAAGGCTGAGAGCATGGAGCTCCACGGAGATTCGATGTTGGTAGTTCGATAGATGTAGAGAGAATAGGAATTGAAGAAAGAACGGTTGAAACCTTACATTTTTCACCTCAGAAAGTTGGCACAGGCTATCCCCGATTGTAAGTTTCAGCACTTGCCACGAGAAGAGAATAATGGCAGACGCATTAGCTACACTTGCAGCGACTTGGGAAAATCCAGAGAAGTTAGTGATGAGACCATTGGTACTGACAACAGCAAGCAGACCCGTTTATGAGATAGAAAGGGTTTTGGAAGTGGAGATCGACGACTGAAAACCTTGGTACCATGATATTCAGCGATACCTGGAACACAGAGAACTCCCAGAAGGAGCAAGCAGAAAAGACATAATAGAAATTCAGAAGTTGGCTTCTCAGTATGTGATTTTGAAGGGAGAGCTATACAAGAGGCAGGAAAATGGCATTCAGCTGAAGTGTTTAAGAAAAGAAGAAGCTAAGAAGGCAATGGAAGAAATACATGCCGGGGTATGTGGACCGCACATGAATGGGTTGAATTTGTCTCGCAAGATTGTAAGACAAGGTTTCTACTGGTTGGCCATGAATACAGACTGTGCAAAGCTGGTAAAACATTGTCATGATTATCAACACATGGTAATATGAACCATCTGCCTCACACAGGGTTACACGGGCTATCAGAGCCGTGGCCTTTTTCAGCATGGGGAATTGACATGATCAGAGAGATTCGACCGAATGCATCGAATGGACATCATTTTATATTAGTGGCAGTAGACTACTTCTCAAAATGGGTGGAAGTCGAGTCATTTCGTAACGTCACAACAAAGAAGATGGCGAAGTTCATAGCTCGAAACATCACATGTCGATATGGGATGCCGCATCACGTAGTGACAGATAACGGAGTTCAGTTTCAAGGGGAAACAAAGGCAATGCTACAGAGGTATGAGATAGGACATCACAAGTCGTCACCTTACAGACCGCAGGCGAATGAGGCAGTCGAGGTAGCCAATAAGACAGTAAAGAAGATATTAGCCAAGATGGCAGAAAACTGCAAAGATTGGGCCGATAAGTTGCTATACACCTTGTGGGGGTACATAACTTCAGTGAGAACAGCAACAAGAGCCACGCCTTACTCTTTGGTCTATGGAATGGAAGCAGTACTACCCGTGGAAGTTGAGTTAGAGTCTATGAGGGTTCTAGTAGAAGCAGAGTTACCTGAACAGGAATGGGCCTTACAGAGATTTGAGCAGTTAGCACTGCTGGATGAGAAGAGAATGAAGTCTTTACATCACATGCATATATATCAGAAGAGACTAGCCCGAGCATTCAACAAAAAGATGCGTCCTACTAAGATCAGAAAGGGTGATTTGGTACTTAAGCAGTCAAGGCCGTCGACGACAGACCCAAGAGGAAAGTTCAGACCCAACTGGGAAGGACCCTACATAGTGCAGAAAGTAATGGGAAATGGGGCAGTGAGACTGTCAGATTTGGAAGGGAATGAGTTCACTGAGCCGATCAACGTGGACAGATTGAAGCAATATTTTACCTGAGA
This sequence comes from Zanthoxylum bungeanum, assembly GCA_019454045.1. Lineage (NCBI taxonomy): Eukaryota > Viridiplantae > Streptophyta > Magnoliopsida > Sapindales > Rutaceae > Zanthoxylum > Zanthoxylum bungeanum. The sequence goes on along the minus strand of SKCR01027148.1, from coordinate 25,599 downwards.
AAGAGAACACCTGGCAGAAGACCTAACCCAACGGAATAAGAAATTCATTCATGCATGCATACACGTGACGTATTTGCATTCCTTTTTGTGTTTGTTCTGTTTTGTAATCACAAGTTTCAAAGAAGAAGAGAAAACGACAAAAGCAAGCTAACCAGAAGCATCAACGGTACAATGTCATCAGTTTTAGGAATAAACCAGTATCAGTTTTGGGGATGAGTCCCGGGGGTGAGGCCCACATCGGCATCAGTTTTGGGGATGAGTCCCAGAGTCGTGACCCACATCATCATTAGTTTTGGGGATGAGTCCTGGGGGCGAGGCCCACATCGGCATCAGTTTTGGGGATGAGTCCCAGGGTCGTGATCCACATCATCATCAGTTTTGGGGATGAGTCCCATGGTCGTGACCCACACCAGTATCAGTTTTGGGGATGAGTCCCAGGGTCGTGACCCACATCAGAATCAGTTTTGGGGATGAGTCCCAGGTCGTGACCCACATTATCAGCAGTTTTGAGGATGAGTCCCAGGGTCGTGACCCACATCATTAGCAGTTTTGGGGATGAGTCCTAAGGTCGTGACCCACATCAGCATCAGTTTTGGGGATGAGTCCAGGGTCGTGACCCACATTATCAATGGTATTGGGATGCGTCCCAGGGTCGAGGCCCCCGTTCTCGGTTGCAGTTATTGGGATGCATCCCAGGGTCGATGGCCCCCTGCATCATCATCAGTTTTGGGGATGAGTCTCAGGGTCGTGACCCACATTGTCAGCGGTATTGGGATGCGTCCCAAGGTCGAGGCCCCCGTTGTCGGTTGAAGTTATTGGGATGTGTGCCAGGGTCGATGGCCCCCTGCATCATCAGTTTCAGGGATGAGTCCCAGGGTCGTGACCTACATTGTCAGCGGTATTAGGATGCGTCCCAGGGTCGAGGTCCCCATTTTCGGTTGCAGTTATTGGGATGCATCCCAGGGTCGATGGCCCCCTACATCATCAACTCAGCTCGAAGCAGCAGGCAAGTCAGGTGGCAGCCGGTGAGCCTGGTAAGTAAAAATGCATTGCATAGACTTTGGTAGGATTGTTATTGTCACACACTGCACAAGTCCCATCAAAGTGGGGGCGACTGTAGGCACTGCATTTTGCATACAAGTCCCGATGATGAGTCTCGTACGGAGGCACTACTCTTTAGGTTACGGAAGTCGTGGAAAACGAATGTCGGAAGGGGAAATTCAGAATAAGTATGTCATCAGATTCAATTCACATGTTCGCTACTTTCGCGTTCGTGCTATGTTCGTGAGCACGTTCAAACATCAAACAGATTGCGGGCGTTCGTGTAGCGTTCGAATCGGTGTTCGAACGGTGTCGGTACTTCTGGTTTTGCTGCTAGCCTCACGCCCAAGCCCAATTAGCCCACCAAAACCTATCCAAAAATAATCAAAATATTTAAAATACATGTCACAAATTAAACTAATTAATTAGATCAAATCCATTCCTAATATAATCAAATCCCTTCCTAATCTAATCAAATCCCTTCCCTAATCAAACACCAATTAAGATATTCACTCCCCAAATTAAACCTATCTTTTCCTTTCATAAACCAATCAAAACACTTCCTTTTTTTTTTAGGATTCCCTTCCTTACCTAGAAACCCTAGCAAACCATTATAAAAAGAAGCTTAAACCAACCTTCCTCACCCTAGCTCTTTCTCACAAAAACACAAAAGAAATAACCTAGCATTCACGCCCAAGGAAAAAAAGAAAGAAGCAAATAATTCTCTCTTCTCCTCCTCCCTACCATCACCGAAACACTCTCTCAAAACAGCAAAGGAACATCACCAAAACACCCCATAAACTGTAAACATCACCACCGCAAAACACCCTGAAAACACAGCCCTAATTCACGCACCAACAGCCTTAAACAACAGCCCCAATTCACGCCAAAAACAACACCAAAACTGCAGCCCAAGCAGTGAAAACCGCAACCTCTAATACCCTCAAGAACACAAAAACAGTCCCTTAATAGTGAAAACAGTGACCAGAAAATACAACAAAAATAGCAATAAAAAGGAGTAAGAACAGCAGCGAAATAGAGGAAAAGACAACTCAAAACAGCGAAGCAATAAACGAATGCAGTGGACCAGTGAACCGGAGGAGTTTTGGAGCATCAATCCTTCCGATGGCCGTGTAACGCACTTTCAAGAGACGACCTAAGAGGTTAGACCTGAGGGCACCCTTCTTATTTATTCTCATCCTTTTTTTGTTGTTTATTAGAATTCCTTCGCATGAGAGTCATTTGTTGATACATGTTGTGGTCCTTGAATGAATGGAATATGTGTTCTCTCTTGTGGTATATCGGATGGAAACCCAGACGCAAATTCCGTAGCCGAATCCGAATGGACGGTATTGCGGTTTGCACTCGGGATACAATGCCACGTACCACTTGAGAGATTCACATGTTTCGTTTCATCCAACCTTGCGTTTTAAGCATGATTTAGTCGTTAGTATGTTATTACTTTCTGCATGTTACTTATTTATGCATGGTAATATAATGTGCATGGGCAAATCAAGTCGGATTAAAGGTCCTCCGTTTTGAGGGATGAAAAGCCAAAGGGCTACCTTTGCCACGACGTTTTGTCGCGCCGGACGATGTATGTTTGATTGAATGTGAGATATGTTTAATCGGATATACGGAGTTCCATATTATTGTTTCATTCATTTCTATGCATTGTAATGTAATGCGCATGGGCTAACTAGGGTGGAATAAAAGTCCTCAATTCGAGAGAAATGCCTGAAGGCTACCTTTACCACGATGTTTTGCCACGCCTTTTATTATGTCATTTACCCTTGCATATCATTTCTTTATTTACGCATGCATTGCATTCTAGTGCGCATAGGCCAACTAGGGTGGATTAAAGGTCCTCTATTCGAGGAAAATGCCTAAAGACTACTTTTACCACGATGTTTTGTCGCGCCGGATGAGGTACACTCGATTGAACGTGAAATATGTTCAATCGGGCATACGAGGTTCTATATCGTGTATTTGTTCATCCATGTATGTGTTTGTGTCATTTCAGATGCCATTTTGGCAATATCGTTCGAACGCGTTTTCGAACGCTACACGAATGTATGCATCCTGCCTCATTCCGTTCGAACGTGTTTACGAATACTACATGAACGTATGCATTATGTCTTATTTTGTTCAAACGCGTCTCAGAACGCTACTCAAACGCGCATGCATTTTATTGTATCATGCATAAGGTCTTATCCCGTTCGAACGTGTTATCAAACGCTATACGAACGTGGGCATTCTGTTTATCATTCGAATGCGTTATCAAACAATATACGAACGTAGACATTCGGTTTATCGTTCGAACACGTTATCAAATGCTACTCGAACGCTTGCATTCTGTTTACCATTCGAACGTGTTTACGAACGCTACACGAACGTGCACACACTGGACAGATTCCTTCATCATTTTTCATGAATGTTTGTTTCTTGAGTCATTCCCTTCCCCATCATATGCTTAGTTAGCTCTCTTTAATATTTATGCCTTTACCGTTATTGTTTATTTATATTTTTCGCTTTTATTTATTCGATATGCTTATGAGATTGTGTGCTCGCTTTTATTATTAATGCCTTTATAGTTGTTATTAGTTACATTATTGCACTTTATTGCTTAATACGTTCATGATTATGTATTTTGCCTTCATTTCTTTCATTTACGATTATGGGTGTGCAAACTTGCATGTTGCTTAAATTATCTGGTATGTGTTGCATGAGATTTGGTTGTACTATTGCATAAATCCTTTCATTACATGTGGCATAAGTAAGGGACCATTCTGAACCCAACGGTTTGAGGTCTTCCCTTGTGAGGGGTGAGTACGGCCTTAAATCATTTTCCCGGTTCACACCGGGTGGCGACTCTATTTTTAGTTCTCCAGTTTAGTTCCCCCGTGGGCTATTCCGTACTCCCAACCGGGCCGCGAGCCTAGAACAGCGTCACCGATTTCTGTGTCCTACAATGGTGCAGAGATCCTTTAAAACCTTTGCATATGTGGGGACTTGTTTGATCACATGTAGCAATGGAAGGTTAATTTCACTTGCTTGAGATGCTCTAGGATCTCACCGTTTGGGTCTGCAGCTCTGGTAGTGGGCCTAAGGGCTTGAGGGAATGGTACTCTCACTGGGGTAGGTGTCATTTGATCCTCATGAGAAGTATCTACACATTTGTCCTTAGTAGCACCTACAGTATCGGAAGTGTCATGTATCCCTACTTATTTACCACTCCTAGTGATGATGGCATTTACAGCCTTTACATTAGCTTCCTCATGTTCAGCCTGTGCCATGTGTTGCCCATATGGATTGGGTTGAACTGAGAAGGGAATTTACCTGGCTCTGTCACACTTAGGGTATTGGTCAACTTAGAAACTTGGCTTCTAATCTCCTTGTTTTCCTGAACTAATTGGGCTATCATTGACTCCACCTTCTGATTAGTCCTATTCTGGGCCTCCACAAATGTTTACATAGTGTCCTCTAAGGAGTTCCTAGGTTGCATGTGTGTGATATTGAGGAGTACTATAACTTCTAGGTTGTGGTGGCTGAGTTGGTTGTTGAGACTATTATCTCCAACTAAAGTTAGGATGGTTCCTCCAACTATGGTTATAGGTATCTGAGTACGGTGTATAGGGATTCATGTATGTTCTTAATGCATTGCATTGGTCCTCATATATTCCCTCAATCTCACCATTTGCGGGGCACTCTTCTAAATTGGCTACTGCATGCATGGTCTTGCTATCCTTGTCTTTTAGGGCTCCTATCTCTCTGGTTAATAGCTCGACCTGTGCCTTAAGGTTATCTTCTTCTCTAAGGTGGTATATGCTTCTACTAGAAGAAGTAGGGTGTGTCTTAGCAGTGCTATCTACGGTGCTTGGCTCGGTCAATGTGTGAGACTTTTCTGCTAATTCATCTAGGTACTTTAGTGCCTCATCAGGGTCTTTGCGGATAAACTCTCAATTGCACATTGTTTCCATGAATTGGCGCTCTCTAGGGGTTAGTCCATCATATAGCTTACTAGGCACCAACTCTCATAGCCATGGTGGGGACAGCTAGCTACCTTGTCCTTATACCTCTCCCACGCTTGGTAGAGGGTCACTGTCCTTTTGGGCGAAGGTAGAGATTTCTCGTTTCAAGGCATTAGTCTTATGATGAGGGAATATTTATTGAAACATGCCCGAGTCATTTCACCCATGATCCAATTAACCGGGGTCGCAAAGAGTATAGCCGACTCTTAGCTCTATCCTTAAGGGCAAAAGGGAAGAACTTGAGCCTAATGGTGTCCGTGGTCCCCAATCGGTCATGGAAGGTCGCTACTACCTCTTTAAATTCCCTAATATGCACATAGGGATTCTCGTTCTCCAACCCATGGAAGGTTGGAAGGTACTGTATCATCCCAGGTTTGAATTCTATGTGAGGGGCATCAGGGGGAAACATAATGCATGAAGGTGTAGCAGTGCGAGTAGTATTGAGGTACTCTTCAAGAGTCCCCATAGGTGGTCTCTTGTAGTCGTTTATGGTGTGCCTACTAGATCTAGATAGTGTGGCGAAAAAAGTTTTCAAATGTATTCTCGGAGTCTGAATTCGACTCTGAGTCTTCCTGTACTATTCTTGCAAACCTCCCCAACCGGTCCCTAAGTCTAGGCATGCACTTCAAACTCAATTATACGAGAAACTAAAGCGACCTAAATAACTAAGTAAGCCAAATAAATAAAGAAAAGAATAACTAAAAACAATAATAAGAATAAAATCAGTAAAAACTAACTAAAATAAACAGGCAATAAATAAGTAAATAAACAAAACTAAAATAAGATAAAAGTAAACAGGAACGAAGTTACCGCGTCATTGTTGACTAAGCGAATTCCTTCTTGAGTTGTCAATCGTCTCCCCGGCAACAGCGCCAAATTTTGATTACGGCCAAAAATGTTTGCGGCTATCGCAGCACAGCTGGGGTGTCGATTCCTTAGGGAGATGGCTACAGGAACTACTCACTTGGACAAACACGCGTTAGCAGTAACTTTGTAAAAAGGAAAAGATTTGCAAATTACGATGTAAAATAAAACTACGGAAAAGTGAAAGGAGATTATCAGTGATTTAAATAGCAAAGCTTTCGGAATTCCCCCTAAACCAAGTTCTTATATATAGTTATCTGATTCTCTTATTACAAAATTGAGGGTTTCACTTCCCAAACCCACAATCGGAAGATATTCAATACAACTCAAATTAAGGTCTGAAGTAATTGATAGTTTGTCTCTTTATTGTTAACACACATATAGATTATCATTACAAGTTATCCAACGATGACAACATTTCAAGCAATACTGTAGCAGAAGATAAACTCGCAAAACAATACTAACCAGTCACAACTTAATTCTACGATCCATGCATAAGAAAAACAGAGCTGAACTTATATATAAATTGTTAAAATAAATTTCTGGGCTTAATCATCCAAGAGATAAAACGAATAATAATATATCAATTATATTAATCAAGTTAAGGTCCATACAAGAATAAAAATAACATAAATAAAAGAATAGCAAATGGGTTTATCCTTAGCTTTGCTGCATGAGATTAGCTCTCCATGGTGAAGGAAGAAACCTTGATAAACTGAAAAGACGACATCATAGACTTCATGTTCTTCGTCCTTGTCTCCACGATGTTGAGTTCTTCTCCTTGGTTCTCCACTTCTTTTCTCTGAATTTCTCTCCTTTTTCTTCCCCTCATTGGGTTAGGATGAACTCGGGTTTATATAGGGAGGCTATGGAACCCTTATGTGCATCATAGACGACTAAAATATGGTTTTCTAGATGTTCTGGGCGCCATGGCGCTGCGGGATGGGCGCCGCAGCGCCAAACTCTTGGCATTTTGGCTTGGACGTGTTTCAGCGTGAGGCGCCATGGCGCTAGTGTGTTTTACTTCACTGGTTGCTGCCTCGCGTCTCTGATGCTCCCGCGCGCGTCTGATGCGTCCATTAGTGTCTGAAACATGTCTTTTTGCTCCATTCTTCATCATCCATTGCTCCTAATAACAAAGCACAAAATGAACTTTAATTAAGATTAAGAACATAACAACTACACTGAGTTAGCGTGGTTCAAAGTACACTTTCGTGCACTTATCACCTCATATGCCAAAGTTTAGTATTATTAACTACAGGTAAACTATGTTTATTAATCCTAGTATTCAAAATATCTATAGAATTATGCAATGTGTAATGACCATGCTCATTTGGACAACAAAGGATTTGAATATTACGTTTATCATATAAATACAAGGAACAGTTCTTAATTTTAACATGATAACCTTCTGTATCTAATACAAAAAGAGATATAATATTTGCTACACATCCTGGTATAACATAGCAATCATACAATAAAAGGCTCGCATTTGGCAAAGAGATCTCGTATACTCCCACTACAACCGCATCAAGAGAGTCTCCACTCCCAAAACGTAATTATATCTCTCCAGGCTTCAACTTATTACTTTCCTTCAGCACCTGCAACGAATGACAAATGTGAACATGACAAGCAGAATCCAAAATCCAGCTGGATCTAACAGCTTCACAACTTAGTGATATATCAATAACTGGAAAAATAAATGTACCTGATGTAGATGCTCTCTCCTTTCTTATTTGGGTAATGTAGTCAGGACAGTTCCTTTTCCAGTGTCTGACCTTGCTGCAATGATGTCATTTGTCTTCAGACGCCCTATTGGGCTTTGCTATCTTTCCTTACGGTGGAGGACCGAAACCCATCTTCTTCTTCACTTTCGTCTTCTTTCCCTTTGGCCGAGACTGGGAAGAAGTAGAGAGTGACGTAGGTTTCGGAGGGCGAGTCGGTACTCCTTTCCTTAGGTCCTCTTCCGTCGTGATCAACATCCTATGTAGTTCATGGTAGGAACAGATAATCCCATTCATTTGAAATACATCACGAATTGGCAATAAGAAGCTGAGAGCGAACCAAGAATGACACTCCTACTGAGAATGTCATTCAGAGGGAGATTATGTTGCCTCAGTTGTTCGATCAAATCGATCAAGTGAAGAACATGCGAGCTCACAGCTTGCCCCTCATCTAATCGCACATGGAACAGTTCCATCAAAAATTTATTAACAACAATTTGTTCTTGATTCATATACGATTTTCTCAATCGCATCATCATACTATACGCATCTTGCATGCCATATTATTGCCTATTGAGTTCCGATGTCAGTGAACTTAAGATGTATGATTTAACTTTTAAATCATCATCTTTCCAAGATTGGAAAACTTGTAGTTCCTCTGGTGTTGCGTCCTCAGACACAGCAAGGGGCAGCGGACCCTCGAGTACATATCCCAACTTTTCGGATTCAAGGACAATCCTGAAATCCAAATCCCAATCGACAAAGTTCTCAGCGACTCTAAGTTTGTTCGTATCCAACATACGCACAAATGGATTAGTCGATTTTGCCGCCATCGTAAATCTATCATATAGATTACAAAAAATGGTTAGCAGATATTAAACAGTTTCAAATAATATCGAAAGCATTAACTAGATCATAGATTTTAATCTAAAAATGCTCCTCCCACTAAATCATGCAATACCGTAATCCTCAAACAGAAAACAAAGATTTAATAATTAAATTAAATACAAATAGTGAAAGGTGCATCCCATGAATATATTTCAGCTCACAGTTTTGGCACGTTCTCACCTACGTATATTCATCAGGTAGACAACTCATTGTCAATCACTTAATAGTGACTCCTAGGTTTCCGGTCCTGGTCATTTCTCGTTGTGACAACTTTGGCACGTTCTCGTTGTGACAAAAGTGAGCTGGAAATTTTCCAAGCAAGAAACTGTTGTCGAATAAACAACAAAAGCGGAATATTGCTGCACCTGAGGCAGCAAAAGAAGCATTTTGGATCTATATAATCCTAATTAGATTAGGTGTAGTTCTGTTAGTGGCTGAGCTAGGCTACAACACAGGTTAAAGATTAATGGTCTCATCAACGATCCAAGTATGTACTTCAAATAGTTTCAACTAATTCGTAAGATCCTGCATCGTGGCGATGTGATGATCGAATAAATCACATCAGATGATAACCTTGCAAATCCATTGACGAAAGCTGTTTCTCAGCAGAAGTTTGAGCGACCCGTAGATAGTTCAAGTGTATGACACTTGAGTGATTGGCTATAGGCCAAGTGGGAGATTGTTAGGCAATTATGACCCATAGCATCACTATTTGTACAGAACATGGTGTTGTTGTACAAATTAACTATGTGACAAAGGAAATTGCTCTTTTATCATTTGTAATTGGATTACCGGGATATATAAATGATAAAAGTCCATATGATTAGTACAAGATTAATAAGATATGAGACAATATTAATCCACTAAGATTTAATTATTAAATATCCCTAGTCTTAGTATTATCGAGATTGGACATCGATAATGCGTAATAGACTAGTATTACACTTGTGCGTGTTATGGAAGCATAACAACATAGTTCTCATATATTTGGGTATTGGATACTCATGCAAGTGTAATATGAGGTTCTGTTTACCGATGGTATGGAAACAGCTTCGCTCTCCCTCGAATCCCATTGGTAGTATGACTATGTGTCTATGGGAGTCCGAATCAGGGTAGGTGTATTTGGTCTTAACCTGAGACTTGCATCGCTTATACTTGAGACAATCAATATACTTTGGTTTTGGTCGTCCGGGGCTTTAACAGGTTATGTGTACGCCTCTTCTGGGTATATTGAGAATCGTAGTGTATTGGGTGTGATGTCAAGATGAAAGTATCACTTCAGTCATATGGAGATGATGATCACGTAGGATACAGAACTAGTACTCTTAAGTACTGCAGTCATCAGGATAATATGACTAGGTCAAGTTTATCCGATTATAGAGACTAGTTACGAGAGATCCGATATGTGCTTCGTACGGGGCAGACACATTTCCAGCCCCAGGCCTAGCATGTGACATCCGATACTGGATCGTAATACGCAATACTACGTATACTATGCCTGACATAGATTATATATTCCTAAAAGAATATTTCTGGAGAATTGGTAGGCACGGTGCTTTGCTAAAAACCAACCATGTCTTGTAAATCAGTAAGAACGTGGTACCGGGTACGCACGTGTTCGGATAATCTGACGACCGGATTTACTGCCAACATATCCAGGGATCTCATGGGTCATTTCCCGAAGATTCACCGATGACGTATGACTCAAACATAATTAATCCGGGATTAATTGGAAGATAGAGAAAATTAATCTAGGATTAATTACGGAGAATTTTATCTGGGATAAAATTCAATTAATAGAGAGAGAATGATTAATTTAGAATTAATTGATAAAATAATATATTCGATATATTAAATGAAATTATATTTCATAACGGAATTAAAATTATATTTTAATTCGGGTGAACGAATTAATTTAGAAATAATTCGCGAGCGACTTTAATAGTAATTTTGTTAGGCATAATTATTTAATTAAATTTGATTTAATTAAGTCGCAACGTAAAATTCGTTAATTCGGAATTAACGAACCCGAGCCCGAAATGTGTTTGCGGGCCCACTCGGATTTTGAATTAAAGTAGGGCCCACACTTCGCACATCACCTAGTCAACTTTATCAATTTTTTGTTGATAGATTTTGGTGGGATTTTGATGGTTGCTTGTTTCTTACACAAGAATTATTAAAATTGATGTGAAAGAGACATATATCAATTTTTTACGTTTGGTAATTGATATTATTGATTTTGGAAAATCAAAAATACACAACTCACTCATTCTTCTCTCCATGGCCGAATTTGGCCTCCATTTTTCTCTCCAAATGCCGTGAGCCTAGGGCTTATTGGTTCTTGATTTTGCTTCAAAATCTTGCAAGCTAGCACTTCACAAGGAGTCATTCAAAGGTGTTAGGGACACTAACCCTTGAGTTTGGAATTCAAGATTCAAGCTTGGAAGCTCAACATACAAATCAAATGGAGCTTGGAGCACTACACAATGAGAAAAAGTTTTGAACTCTCCACCAACATCCAATCCTTTCAAAGTCAGTATTTCCGCTACTTCTTTGCGTATTCACATGATTTTATGCTTAAAGATCTTGGTTATTGTTCTTAGAGAACCCAACAATGGTATTAGAGCCTAAATTAAGCATGAAATATTTTAGGGTTCTTAATCTTGAATTTGGGTATTTTTGATTTGAGCATGATTTGATCAAATTGTTTGTTTGAGTATGCTTACATATTGATAACTTAGAGTTATGTATGATCAATTTGATGAAAAATTAATTGGATTAATTTTCCCCAAAAATGTTGGCTTGGCCGAATACATAAGGACCCTTATAGGTCATGGTGATTTTCATTTTAAGCCATTGGATGTGTTTAGAATGTTTGGATATATTGATTTGTGATTTTATTCGATTGAAATCAAAATCAGATATAAAAGTCCATTATTGCCGTGAGCTTATAGAAGCATGTTGGGATTGATTTTGCTTCAATTTGTGTTGGATATAAGTTGATTAATTAAAGCATGATTAATTAGTGTAATTGGTGTTTTGGAAATATTAATTTAACTAAATAATTATGGCTAATACACTTTAATTAAATAATTGTGATATTTGGAATATTGTGATTAAATTAATTAGGCTTGATTTGGAATTGGGCCAAAAATATTGTATTTGGGCTTAATGGGCTTGGTTGGGCCAAGTATGGTTTAGGATAATTGGTTGGATCCAATTGGGCCTAAAACCATTTCCATAAAGTCCAAATATAATAAATGGGCCTTTAAATAATTAATTTGGCCTAATGTGCCAAAATTAATTTTATGGCAAAGGGTAATTCCTTGTTGGGCTTTGGTTGCCAAAGTCCATGCCTTAAGAAATTAATTGAAAGCCCATTGGACTTTAATTAATTGACATTGGATGTTAATTGGGCTTTGAGACCCATTAAGATTATATTTAGAATCTAAGTCATAAAGGTGCATTAAAAGTGTAAATATTTAATTTGGAATTAAATAAAGAATTAGTATTGAATACAAAATAAATTGGATTTAAAATTGTAGTTCGATATTTCGATATAATTCAAGAATTCATACTTTGAGTACTTATTTTTAAACGAATTGGACTCGCGCAAATCAAATCGTTGTTTGAACATTGGATGGTCATTAATTAAAGATTAATTAATGGATTAGATTGATTGATAACATGCTTTGTGTGAATACATAGATGTGATGTATGAATAATGTATATTAGATGAATATTAGATGGTGAGGGCAATTTTGGAAATTGTTGTAATAAATTTAGAATTTATTAAATTGGACCTGCGTGTCCAGCCTTTATCTCTCAATTCTTTGTAATTCTCTTCTCACCTATTCCCCTCATGTAAATGAGATTTCTTTAGAAGTATTATGTAATTGGGTAGAAGTTAGAATACTGCTAGCCGGGGAGAGGAAATGGAGTGATTTGTTCTAGGAACAATTTGTGAGATATCCATCCGCATATCATTATTATTTTATTCGCACCTTATTATGCTTTTAGAATGCATACTTAAGGGTGTATGATGAGACCTAATTAAAGATAATTAATTGGTTGCCAATTACACGAAAAACCCTCAACAAATATTAAGCGTTTTCCTTCCATTGAGTGATTCTCTCTCAAGATCCAAGATTGGCACTGATTTGTTGGCCAAAGTCAAGACCTTTGTCTATCGCGGATGTGTTTGAATCATGAAGGTTTTGTTCCATATCACATGTCTTGTCCAAGTTTTGATTTGTTGGCCAAAGTCAAGATCACTTCTTGTCCATCGACATCGATTATGAAGCTTTCCAAAGTCAATGGGTCCTGCTTAACTGGAATCATTAAGCTTGTTGTGCCAAAGCCAAGGCTTAGTTGATTCAGAGGAAAATGTTAGGAAATATATTGGATATATTTACATATATTGGATATATGTTTCGGACTTGGAAGTCCACCTACTGGATCTAGGAATTGGATGAGATCCAATTGATTTTAGAGATCTACCTAGTTAAGTTTCATACAACTTGTTGGCCAAAGTCAAGGTTGTGTGCTATTTAACGGGATCCTAGCCTACTAGGAAACTAGGTTTCCCGAGTACTCAACAGAGGGTTAGAGGCTCGCCGAAAAATAGTGGGAAGCAAGTATTAAATTTGCAATTTCGTTTATATACTTTCCAATATGCGCTCATTTCATTTTCCGTCATTAATTTATAAATATATTAGTTGGACTAATATTTAATTGTTGTTTTAATTTAACAGTTGGACTGTATTCAAACAACACATTTTATAGTTGATTCTATAATTGGATTATAGTAATCAATATATTTGAATTAACCAATCAAATAGTAGTTGATTTAATAGTTAGACTATAGTAATCATTATATTTGATTGTACCCGAAATCGTTGATTGGATAGTTGGACTATTGGAATCAAGATAACTGAAAGATTAGAGTTTAGAACAAAATCCTGGGAGAAAATGTCTTTAAACGGCTGCAATTTTCAGATTGGGAATAAAACCTCAGGATAGTCCTGGGAACTGAGAAGTTATTCTATTTGATAGAGAAACATCTCGGGCTTGAGCCCGGAGTTGAGCAAATAGTGGAGCATGAGTTTTGGAAGACTCATGGTGATGATAAATTTAGTGCTCAATCCTTTATGCTTAATGCAATGACACTTAATTTTATCGTCAAAACTAAGGATTAGATCCTTATACCATGATGTTGAAATTAAAGATCTTCATAGATCTAATCTTAGATCTTAGAAGTACGAATTGCAAAAGAAGCTCTTTCGCTCGCGTATGTCAGAGGGTACATCTGTCGAGCACTAGGTGTCGCAGATGATTGCTGACATCGATCAGCTAGGTTAGCTAGGCATTACCTACGTGGCCGAGACTACCAAAGATTTGATCTTGTAGTCTCTACCAGAAAACTGGGGCATGTTCATTATAAACCAAGAGTAAACTCTTGGAGAGTTGATGGCTATGCTCAAAGAGGCAGAGCCAGAGCTTCTAAAAGGGGCAAAGGCAAAATCATCACAGTCTTCTAGGAAGACAAAGGACATATCCCAATATGTCTACCTAAAATGTGGCAAACGGGGTCACTGAAGCGTGACTGCCGTATGGACAAGGCAGACATGAAGGAAGTGAAGGCGGGGCAAGTCTCCGGCTTCAATTATGTTTGTTATAAACATGTTCACTATTAGTTTCAAAATTGGATTTTTTGATACTAGATGTAGTACATAAATATGTACTGATGTGCAGAATCTGCCGATGAGTAGGATACTGACTTCAGATGAGATCCACCTACGAGTTGGAAACGGGACGAGAGTCGCTATTTTAACCGTAGAAACCTAAGTTTTTGAACTGCCCTTGGGGCATGTACTTAAATTAGGAAACTGTTATAATGTACCTTGTTTGAATAGAAACATTATCTCTATATCTAAGTTTAACCCGTTGTGGGTATACCTTTATATTCTATAACACTAAGTGTTTTGTTTATAAAGATGATATTAAGATAAACACATTGGATGTGAATAACAATATTTATATTTTGAATATAAATGAATCTCAAAGATATAACATGACAAACAAATAGCTCAAACTGAATTAATCAGATGAGACTTATTTGTGGCATTATTGTCTAGGACACAATAACAAGACTCGTATATCCACACTTTCGAAGAGTGGGTACTAGGAAAGATTTTATTCTAATTCAAATAATGTCTACGAATCTAGTATATTAGGCAAAGTGCCTAAACCACCTTTTACTTGGTAAAAGTATAAGTGCCACCGATCTGTTAGCCCTCGTTCTAATGTTGTTAGTGGGCCCATGTCTAGCTAGGCTAGAGGTGGATATGAATACTTCGTAACCTTTACGGATGTAGCAACGCGTTATGGTTATGTGTTTCTTGTGAAACATAAATCGGAAACTTTTGATAAATTCAAAGAGTTTCGACACGAAGTAGACAGACAGACCGGCTAAAGTATTAAACCGTCACGGTTAGACCGTGGTGGAAAATACTCAAAAAATAAGTTTCTCGACTATTTGAAAGAGTATAGTATTCTTTCATAGTAGACTCCTCCCGGAACACCTCAATTTGACGGTGTGTCCGAACAGAGAAACTGAACTTTGTTGGAAATGGTAAGGTTAATGATGAGTCACTCTGAGCTACCAATTTCCTTCCGAGGATACACATTAAACAGTGCAATACTTATTTTGAATAAATTTCCATGAAAAATCTGTTAGACAGACTTTATATTAGATATGAATAGGAAAGAAACCGGGTTTTCTCATTCCTGAAGATTTGGGATTAGTGGGCATATGTTTGGATGATACCAAAATAGAACCCAAATCGAATAAGTGCCTAATTTGTAGGTTATCCTAGGGAAACCAAAGTATAATACTTATACAACTCACAAGAGAACAATATAATTGTTGCTCTCCATGCAGTTTTCCTAAGAGGAATTCCAAAATGCAGTGGTAAGTGGGAGGAAAGTAAAACTCGATGAAAATCGGAGTAATACTGTTCCAGGCACCGAGTCTTCATGGAACATAAACAGTTCATCATGGATGAAACTGTACCACAATCTTCAAATACACAAGAACCGCGCAAGTCGAAGAGAGTCCGAAAATAACCTGGGAGGTATGTGTGTGACACAGAAACTGGGCGACGCATGCTGTCCTAGGCTCGTGGCCTAGTTGGGAGTACGAAGTAGCCACGGGGGACTAAACCGGAGAATAATGGAGTCGCCACCCGGTGTGAACCGGGAAAATGAGATTTAAGGCCGCACTCACCCCTCGCAAGGGAAGACCTCAAACCGTTGAGTTCGGAATGGTCCCTTACTTATGTCACTTGTAATGAAAGGATTTGTGTGATAATTTAATCAAGCTTAAGTAACACTTATTTCCAAGAGTATCATGCTTCTAAGTTCACATGCACAAAAATAAAAATTACAACTAAATTTGCATATATTTCACATCTAAGATTGCATGCTTGAAAGTACATCAAAGTAGCAACGAATATACAACTTCATTGGCATATTGTATTCATGGAAACAAAAGCACACACTAACCACACAAGCACACATAAAGGCGAATCAAATGATGGCGAACATGTGATTTCATAGACATATCATAAACAAATAGCCATTACATGTCCATGCATAAATAAAAGAGTCAACTAAGTATATAATGCAAAAAGACACTTAAGGATGCAATTAGGCATTAAAGTGAGCATGTTATGACGTGGTGCAAAAGAAGATAACTAATATGGACAAAAGCACACATGTGAGCAATTTTCCAAATGGTACGTGGAATTGTATCCCAAGTACAGACCGCACTACCGTCCATTCGGAATCGGCTACGAAATTTATGTCTGGGTTTCCATCCTATATACCACAAGAAATAATACTCAAATGCTATCACGACATGGATATATGAATTGTAATACGTTAAACACATTGTACTCATACATGTGGGGAATACATATGAATGATACCTACACAATCTTACGTAATACAGAGAAGCAATTAGATTCATCATACGAAGGGATAGCTATTAGGAACAATTATGTATGAAATCTGATGAAAAGGACTCAGTTCAGTGGTGCGCATTCGCGTAGCGTTCGAGAACGCGTTCGAACGGTAAATAGAAGGTTCATATTCGTATAGCGTTCGAGAACGCGTTCGAACGGAGCCAGACCTGATGCATGAAACACTAAGAAAATACGTGCGCGTTTGCGTAGCGTTTGAGAATGCGTTCAAACGGTAAACATAAGGTTCACGTTCGTATATCGTTCGAGAACGCGTTCGAACAGAACCAGACCTGATGCATGATGAAACTAAGAAAATGCGTGCGCGTTCACGTAGCGTTTGAGAGCGCATTCGAACGGTAAATAGAAGGTTCACGTTCCTGTGGCGTTCGAGAACGCGTTCGAACGGAACCAGACCTGATGCATGAAACACATTCATAGACAAACAAATCCACAATGTGGGACCTCCCGTATCCGATTGAACTCATCTCGCATCCAATCGAGTATACACCAATCGGCGCGGTAAAACATCGTGGTAAAAGGTTTTAACCCCTCCAAATAGGGGACCCTTAATCCGACTTACTAAGCCCATGCACTTGATCGCATCATGCATATAAAGAATAAAGACAATAATATCAAACTTAGTATGTCTGATTGAATATTTCTTACATTCATCCGAACACACATCAACCGGCGCGGCAAAGCATCGTGGTAAAGGGTTTTAACCCCTCCAAATAGGGGACCTTTAATCTGACTTACTAAGCCCATGCACTCGATCACATCATTCATACAAAGAATAAAGACAATAATATCAAACTTAGTATGTCCGATTGAACATTTCTTACATTCAACCGAACACACATCAACCGGCGCGGCAAAGCATCGTGGTAAAGGGTTTTAACCCCTCCAAATATGGGACCTTTCATCGCACTTACTAAGCCCATGCGCTCGATTGAATCATGCATACAAAAGTAACATACAGAATTCAAATGACGAAAAATAAATAAATCGAAGCAACATAAAACAAAATAGGGCGCCTTTTACTCAAGCGGTACGTGGATTTGTATCCCGAGTACAGATCATACTACCGTCCATTCGGAATCGGCTATGAAATTTATGTCCGGGTTTCCATCCGATATACCGCGAGAGTTGACACATCTTTTATTTTATTCAAGTCCACAACATACAATATTTCGTGATTCATGCATATTTATCTACTCAAGGGCCACAACATGCATTTTTCATAACAATCATGCGAACAATACTCAATGAATAATAAAAATAAAACAGAAAATGAATGTGGAAAATACCCTCAGGTCTAACCTTTTTTGCCGACTTTCGAACTTGCGCTTCACGGAGATCGGAAGGGTAAAGCTCGTCTACTTCTCCGGTTCACTGGTTTAGCATATTGGCTCACTATTTTTCTGTTTTGCTTGTTGTTTGGCCTCCATTTTGCTGCTGTTTCCTCTGTATTTTCTACTCACTATTCAGGTCACTGTTTTGACGTTTCCACGGACTGTTTTGAGTTTTGTTTGTGGGTTTTAGTGCAATTTTGTGTGATTATTTCAATGATTATAAGTGCAGTTTTTATGTTACTGTTTTAAGGATTTTAGGGACTATTTTAAGAGGATTTTGCTGCTGTTTGGGCGTGTAAAACAGTGCAGTTTTTGTGTTCACTGCAGTTCGATTTTTGGTTGTAATTTTTGGTGGTGGATGGCTGCTGTATAGGGCTGGTTTTGGTGGCTTTAGGAGGATATAAAGGCTTGTTATTTTCGGCTATGAAGGGGTTGAGGGGAGTGATGTGTTCGGCTATGGAGTGGAGTAGATGAAAAGAATATTTTTTTTGTTACTTATTCTTGTAATTGGCGTGAATGGAGAGCTTGGAGAGGGGGTTGGAAATTCTTTGCTTCTTTATTTCTTGTGATGGGCGTGAACTAGGAGGGGGAATGCCTTGGAAAAGTGTGGTTTATATAGAGAAGGGCTAGGGCTTCACCTTGTCTCACAAGAAAGGGGTTTGATTTAGTGTTGAGCAAGGAAAGTCAAAGATTTAGGGGGACAAATTGGTTTAGATTAGGAATACAATATATTTTATTTGTTATAATTGATTTTAATTAGGCATATCATCTTTTTAATTTAGTATGTGATTTTGTTTAGTTAGGAAGTTAATATATTTGATTTGTCTAATTAGGTATGATTATATATTATGTTTTATTTAATTGGTAAATGGTTTAAATATAATATTTAATTCAAATACATTATCTAATTAATATTTAATTTAATTTGGGTGTAATTAGGGTGATTAGGCGTGTGGGCCTTGGTTGGGGCGTGTGGGCCTTTGGTTGGGTGGTTAGTTTGTGTGGGCTAGGTGTGTGGGCTTGCGGGGGTTTTAGGTCAAGGCCAAGGGGCTTGCGGGGATTTTAGGCCAAGGTTAGGTGATTGTGAGTGTTTTGGGCCGGGAATAATTTTTAAAATGGAAAACCAACAAGTAACCCGAAGCTTAACCAGCGAACTTAATCCGAATATAAGTCAATTCATGATTCCTCCCTTCCGACGTCCGTTTCCCGCGGTTTCCACGACTTAAAAGGTAGTGCCTCCAACTGAGACTCATCATCGGGTTTCACATGCAAAAATGAAATGCCTACAGTCGCCCCCACTTTGATGGGACTTGTGCAGTGTGTGACTTTGAACAATCCTATAAAAGTTATGCAATGCATTTTCACTTACCTGGCTCGTCTGCTGCCTCGAGTTGAGTTGGTGCTGCAGTGGACCTCGATCCTGGGACGCATCCCACTAACTGCAATTGACAACGAGGGCACCTCGACCCTGGGCACCGCGACCCAATACCGCTGACAATAGGGACCTCGCCCTCAAACTGATGATGTAGTGGGCACCTCGACCCTGAGATGCATCCCGGAACTACAACCGACAACGGGGGCACCTTGACCTTGGGCCCCTTGACCCAACACCGCTGACAATAGGGACCTCACCCTCAAACTGATGATGTAGTGGGCACCTCGACCCTGGGAAGCATCCCGGAACTACAACCGACAACGGGGGAACCTCGACCCTTGGTATCTCGACCCAACACCGCTGACAAAAGTGGGCCTCGCCCATAAGCAGATACTAATGTGGGCCTCGCCCCAGACTGATACTGACGTGGGCCTCGCCCCAAACTGATGCTGATGTGGGCCTCGCCCCTTGGGACTCATCCCCAAAACTGAAACTGCGTTGACGCTGTTTGGCTCATTTCTGCCGCTTTCTATTTTCTTCGAACCTGCGAACACAAAACAAAAACAAACACGGAAAGAATGCAATGTTACGTGTATGCATGAATTATTTTCCTACTCCGTTGGGTTAGGTCTTCTGCCAATTCCCTTGGTGACTGCTTGGTCCTTTCTCCCTCAGGCAAAGTACTGCTTCAATCTGTCTACGTTGATCGGCTCGGTGAACTCGTTTCCTTCCAAGTCTGACAACCTCACTGCCCCATTTCCCATTACCTTCTGCACTATGTAAGGTCCTTCCCAGTTAGGTCTGAATTTTCCTCTCGGATCTGTCGTCGACGGCCTCGACTGCTTAAGTACCAAATCACCCTTTCTGATCTTGGTGGGACGTACTTTCTTGTTGAATCCCCGGGCTAGTCTCTTCTGATACAAATGCATGTGATACAAAGACTTCGTTCTCCTCTCATCCAGCAGTGCTAACTGATCAAACCTCTGTGCGGCCCATTCTGGTTCCGGTAATTCTGCCTCTACTAAAACCCTCATAGACTGTATTTCCACTTCCACTGGTAACACTGCTTCCTATCCATAGACCAAAGAGTAAGGTGTGGCCCCTGTTGCTGTTCTTACTGATGTTCTGTACCCCCACAAAGCATATGGTAGTTTTTCGGCCCAATCTCTGCATTTCTCTGTCATCTTGGCTAAAATCGTCTTTATAGTCTTGTTGGCTGCCTCAACTGCCCCATTTGCCTGCGATCTATACGGTGATGACTTGTGGTGGCCTATCCCGTACCTCTGTAACATTGCATTCGTCTCTCCTTGAAACTGAACTCTGTTGTCCGTCACTACATGATGCGGCATACCATACCGACAAATGAGGTTTCGAGCTATAAACTTTGCCATATGTTTTGCTGTAACATTACAGAATGATTTGGCTTCCACCCACTTCGAGAAGTAATCTACTGCCACTACTATGAAGCGATGCCCATTGATGCATTCGGTCGAATTTCCCCAATCATATCAATCCCCCATGCTGAGAAAGGCCACGGCTCTGACAATCCGTGTAACTCTATGTGCGGTAAGTGATTCAAATTACCATGTGCTTGACAGTCATGACAGTTCTTTACCATCTTCGCGCAGTCTGTTTCCATGGTTAACCAATAAAAACCTTGTCTCACTATCTTTCGGGACAGATTCAACCCGTTCATGTGCGGACCACATACCCCGGCGTGTATTTCTTCCATTACGTGCTGAGCTTCTTATTTTCTCAAACACTTCAACTGAATACCGTTTGCTTGCCTCTTGTACAGTTCCCCTTTCAAAATCACATAATGGGAAGCTAACTTCTAAATGGCTATTCTGTCTTTTCTGCATGCCCCTTCCGGAAGTTCACCATGTTCCAGATACCTCTGAATGTCATAATACCAAGGTTTACCATCGTCGACCTCAACTTCCAGAATTCTTTCTATCTCATAAACAGATCTGCTCGCTGTTGTCAGTATCAACGGTCTCATCACTAACTTTTCTGGATTTTCCCAAGTTGCTGCAAGTGTAGCCAATGCATCTGCCATCTGATTCTCTTCTCTCGGTAAGTGCTGAAACTTACACTCGGGGATAACCTGTGCCAACTTTCTGAGGTGAAAAAGGTAAGGTTTCAACCGTTCTTCTTTCAATTCCCATTCTCCTCGCATCTGCTGGACCACCAACATAGAATCTCCGTAGACTTCCACACTCCCGGCCTTCAAGGCTATCAATGCCGTCAAACCAAAAGCACATGCTTCATACTCGGCCATGTTGTTAGTCACTCTGAATGTCAAACTCTTGGCCAAAGGCAAAGTCTCTCCCTCGGGGGTCACTATCACGATCCCAATTCCGGCTCCCTTGTAATTCACTGCTCTGTCAAAATACATCTTCCATCTCTGGACTGTTATTGCTTGGATCTCTTCATCTGGAAATTCAAACTTATACTGATCCCCATCAACAGGTTGCAATGCCAGAAACTCTGCTACTGCTCGCCCTTTGATCACTTTGGAGGTGAGATACTCAATGTCAAACTCTGTCAGCAATACCAACCATATGCCCAATTTTCCCACCAGTGAAGGTACCGAATGAAGATATTTCAGAGGATTTTCTTTTGCCACTACTTGGATCTTGTATGACTGGAAATAATGTCGTAACTTTCTGGAAGCCTATACCACGGCAAGACAGATCTTCTCTAATTCTTGATACCGAGCCTCATACAGGAGCATCTTCTTACTCACATCTGCCTGTACCATCATTTCCCCCAGTACTTCTGATTCTATAGCCAAATACAATATCAAAGGTCTGTCCGGTCTCGGAGGTTTCAATACATGAGGCTTTACCAAGTACTCTATGATTTTGTCGAAGGATGTCTGACATTGCTCATTCCATCTCACTAGCTGATCTTTTCTCAACAGTTTGAAGATATGCTCACATACTGATGTCAACTTGGCAATGAACCGACTGATGTACTGAATCTTTCCCAAGAATGCTCTGACTTCTTTTTCTGTCTTCGGTACAGGTATTTCTGTGATTGCCTCGATCTTTTCAGAGTCTACCTCTATTCCGCCCATTCCCACTGTATGACCAAGCAATTTCCCTGATGTCACCCCAAACACACATTTCTTGGGATTAAGCCACAGGTTGTATCTGTCAACTCTCTGAAGGAACCTTTCCAGTGCATCAATATGCCCAACTCTTGTCTCTGATTTCACCATCATGTCATCCACATACACCTCAATCTCTTTGTGCATCAAGTCGTGGAAAAATGTAGTGGCCATCCTCTGATAAGTAGCCCCTGCATTCTTAAGCCCAAACAGCATAACCTTGTAACAATAAGTACCCCACTCAGTAACAAATGCAGTATTATGTTTGTCTTCCTCAGCCATGAGAACCTGATTGTAACCTGAAAATCCATCTGCAAATGAATACATGGCTGATAAAGCCGCACTATCAACCAGAACATCTATATGCGGCAGAGGAAAATCATCTTTTGGACAAGCCTTGTTGAGATCTCTGTAGTCTACACACATTCTAACCTTCCCGTCTTTCTTTGGCACCGGCACTATATTAGCCAACCACTCAGGATACTTTACTACTTCCAGGAACCCCACATCTATCTGTTTCTTAACCTCATCTCTGACTTTCTTAGCCCATTCTGGTCTCATCCGTCAGAGTTTCTGTTTTACTGGCCTCATATTTGGATAAGTTGGTATTGTGTACTGGGCAATGTTTCTGTCTACCCCAGGCATATCCTCATAGGACCAAGCAAACACTTTGGCATATCTGACCAAAACTTCTTCTAGTTTCTCCCTCTCTTCGGAGGTTACTTCACTTGCAATCAGAATTTCCTTGGGGTTCTCAAGTGTACCCAAGTTAAATGCAGTAGTTCTGGCTGAACTGATGTCAAATATGCTTGATTCGTGCAGCGTAAATGGAAATGACTCAGACAAGTAAGCAAAAGAGATGTCTTATTATTGGATAATGCAGAATTATATTCAAACAAATCAGGAAGGTAAATGTCTTCATCATCTATAGACACTTCTTCCTCTGCAACCAGGTTTTCCTCAGGCTTTTTGTCCTCTCCCAGAGTCAGGCTCTCCAACTTCATCAGTTCTTCCTCCCAATTCTCTTCTTCTTTCTTCACAATTTCTTCAATTATCAGCTTCTTACCCAACATATCCTGGAAGATCTCAAACCCAGGTACCACAATTCCATTAACTTCCATAGGTTCAGGCTCCCCTTGATATCCTGAAGCTTTCACAAAACATTCCATCAGTTTCAGACCCTTTTTCTTGACCTTTGGCTTTTCTTCATCAGACTTGTACCCCAAACCCTTCCGAGTAGTCTGTTCTCTGAAATCTGGTAATTTTGAACCTTTACCCAGCTCAAACTTCATTTTCTCCATAATCCTAGCCACCCTAGGATCCACCCACTCCTCAAAAGTAGCTGACACCTGAAACCTCGTGAAATGTTGTATCTCCAAGGCAGCCACGTCATTATCTAACTCAGCCCGGATAGTAACAACTTCTCCCTCATACGGGAACTTGATCATCTGATGTAAAGTGGAAGGCATGCCCCCAATTTTGTGAAACCAAGGCCTTCCCAACAACAAGGCAAAAGTGGCTGGGATGTCCAGCACTGTAAACTCAACTTCATCTTCAATAGGGACTACCTTGACCATAGCCACAAAAGTACCCTCAACTCCCTTTTTACTGTCATCATAAGTCTTAATAGTCATGCTGGAGGGGTCTAAGTCTGTTGCTTTCATACCCAATCTCGCCAGAATTTTCAGCAGGCACACATTGATGGATGAACCGTCATCCACCATCACACATGAAGTTCTCTTGCCCCTTACCTCGGCCCTGATAAATAGAGGCCTATTATGATTTCTCCCTTCCGCCGGGAGTTCATCCTCAGAAAAAGATATCTGCAAAGCTTCTTTCTAAACTGACCCAAAAACATTGCAGAGTTGGCGTCCTCCGGTACCCAATCTTGCTCAAGGCCTCGACCATGGCCTGCCTATGCTCCCGAGATGCACATAACAGTTCCTAGATACTCACTTGTGCTATAGTCTTCCTCAATTGCCTCAGCACTATATCCCCCTCAGTATTTTCTGCAGTCTCAACCACTTCTCTACCATCTGTCAAAACTTATTTACCCTTATCTGCCATATCATTGTAAAAATGACCACTGCGCGTCATTCCCCTTACTTCTTCCTCGTCACTGCTAGAGAAATCAAGCCAAAAAATTTTCCCCTGCTCAGTCTCATCTTCACTAGTACTATCCCAGATTCCCATGCAAAAGGCTAGAGGGTGAAAGGATTTTAGGACAAGTCTTCTGGGAGGCCAGAATTGATCATATAGGCTGGTGGTGGTACGGCACGGTAATTGGGTAAGGGGTTTCTGTGTGTGTCAGGTTGTTCTGTTTCTGGGTCAGGTATTTTCTTGGAGTCTATCAGGTCTTGGATTTCATGGCGGATTCGGGTGCAATTGTCAGTGTCGTGGCCCTTTTGTTGGTGAAAGTGACAGTAAAGGCTTAGGTTATAATGTGATGGTAGGGGATTGGGTAATGGTTTGGCTTCCAAGGGTTTTAAGAGCCCTTGCCTATTCAGTTTCTCTAGCACCTTTGACAGGGGTCTTCCCAAGTTGAAAATCTCCGGTTCGGATAGCGCCAATCTCAGCAGAAACGGGCTTTGTTCCCGATGTTTCCCCAATGGGCCTCCTGTTCAGACCATAGAATTTTCTATTCTCGGCCTCTTCTTCCTCAATATCCATGATAGTTTCCCTCAACTGCCGAAAGTCTGTAATCATGGAGGTCATCCTCCTCAACTTGCTGTAAATGGAGGGTTTGGTGCCCTTGATAATTAATTTGATCCTTCTCCGAAGGCCTAGTCTGCATTTTCAACAACTGACCTCTCCATCGGTCCACATACTCCTTAAAACTATCCTCCGATTTTTGCTTGACATTCTCCAGATCACGGAGTGACAGGTCGATCTCTAGGTCAGTAACATACTGCTTCAGGAAGGCATCAACCAACTCCCTCCAATCTTCCTTCACTTTCTTCTCCAAACTGTGGTACCATACCATGGGAGCTCCCTCGAGCGACATTCCAAACATCTTCTGCCCTTGGCGCTGAGACAAGCCAACTGAACTCATGACTGATACAAACTGTCGCAGATGCACCATTGGATCCCCATTCCCGTTAAACTTAGCAATATCAGACATCTTGAACTGTGCCGGCAACTGTTCCTCGAAAGTCAGTGTGTCATAATCCAGCAAATCCTCA